>VWZL01006099.1:903548-987390 GCA_013396915.1 Stercorarius parasiticus | reverse complement strand
AAAAAAAAAAAGAGAAAATTCTTATTTCATAAGGGCTCATAGTTTTATCTATAATCTCTATTTTTTCCAGTTGCAAACACTACAGTACAGTTTCTTGGGGTGGGAGGGTGTTAGTTAAAAATAATACAGCATCATTTGAATGTTCCACAGAATTTAAAATTAAATGTCTGCAGAAATTATTTGCTATCATGCCTGCTATAAAGGTATATGGCTCTTGTGTGGGATCTAATAATTTGAGATATTTCACTGCCCTCTCTTGGTGAGAGTTAAAACTGGTCTCCTTCTCACAAACCTTAACCCAAGAGAAAAAGGTTTTCCTTTGGTGCAAATGTTATTTTCTAGGAAATCATAGCAAGTTGGATATTGTGGATTAATAAGTATCCATGAATTTGTCCTGGTTGTACTGTTTATTTCAGCTTGAAGTCTGTAAGTGAGCTCCCTGTTTTGGTCTGTGATGTGTGGACTTATGCATACAGAAAGATTTATTTATTTATTTGTGTGGTTCAACCTTATACAAACATCATGACGATATATCATTTTCCATAATCGTATAGAAATATTTTTTAAAACACCTTAAAGTCTATGTGTCTTGCGAACAGTGAAAAAGCTAATGACATTTTAATGGCTTGCTGGAATAATGAACTAGTCACTATTTTATTAAAACCTATTGATTTTAGACCGCTAATTGAAGTTCACATTTTAACTAGTAATCTACGTCTAAAACACGTAGAGGGAGGTGCTGCCCTAGAAGGCAGTTCAAAACTGTGAAAGGTACCTGGAGATATTAGCTAGGTAATCTCGCAGCTTAGTTTCAAAGCCTATAAATATCTTTCCTCCTCCAAATCTCTGTGAAAAGAAGATCAAGTTTTGCAAGGTCCCTCAGTTACCCCTGAACCCACGCTTCTTGCCTGATATTTGGGAGCACTGACCCTTATACATGGAGCCTTAAACCATGACTGATTTCCTAAGCACACGCTATTATGAAAGGTTTTGTTGAAGCACAAAAGCATGAGCTTCGATTTCTGTGCCATGATTAAATCCGATTAAATTAAATCAAGGACTGTAGTTAAAGTTCAGTCAATTCTGTGTTTTACTTCAAAGTAATCAAACAAATTCTTCAGTGATAGCATTACTGGTTTGGAAAGGCTGTGAATTTATACTGCAGGAGGGACTATAATTTAGAAAAGCTACAGATTTTGTATATATAGCTTACAGATCCCGAAGGGATCATTTCTGATGAAAGTTATGTTTTGCCATGTATTTCAGAAGGTTTATGTTATGGCAATATTTCTGAAGGAGTGAATGGGCAAAAATAAACCAATACATGTCTTGTCTTTTGCCAATGTGTTTTTTCAAGCCAAAGAAGTAAAAGAAAACAGAAATTTGGTACATGCCCAGAGCCATGTAAACAGTTCAGTGTCTATTCTGTTGTCGAAGCACAGGCATGCTGCTTTGTACTGAGAAATATTAAAACACAGTTTGCCATTGCTGATACCATAGCAAAAGTATTAAACTGTGTTAGATGTTTTTATATAGAGCGATGACTTCCTCTGTACCAAATGCAAATTTGGCAAGTGCCCCTGTCCCGAGCTGCTTGCTTTGAAAGGACAGAGGACTAGACATGTCAAGTGGTAGAAGCATTGACCTACACCAAGAATGCAGCAGCTTCCAAGGAAAAGGCTGAAAGGGAGACAAATCATGATGGAAAGACAAGGAGAGCCTGCAGATGCTCACAAACAGGAGGGATTTGCATGTTTACAGCCCAAAGTTGCCATTACCCGCCAAGTAACTCTTTGTTACTATGCAGGATGTCTTCCAAGAAAAGTTTGCTTTTTTCCTTTCCTATCTAGCATTTCATAGGCAGCACCATGACCTGACTTTTCACCAGAGGGTTATCAGGAACTCTGCAGATCATCCAGCCTATTGTTGTTCCCTGTCCTGCTTGTGGTCTGCATCCAGCAGCGGCCCTCTCTGAGCATCGAGTGGGGAGCGGGTGGACTTTTCTGGCATGTGGCAATATCAGCAGGTCTGACTTTGTAACGAATGAAGGTCATTCTTTATGTGAATTCTCTCGGCTCCCCAGCAGTTTAGCCAATCAATCTGTAAGGAGCTTCTGCAAATGTCACCTTGCAAACTGACTACACACTTTGGCAGGAAATTAGAAGGAGCAAAAACAATTCAAGAACCAGGTTGAGAGACGATTATTAATTTTTTGTCTGTGTCTTTACTGAAAGAGGAAACAATCATATCTCTTTCAACACAGCAGAAAGAGAGGAATCAGGACACGTTCTAAAAATGCAATATATTATGATGCAGCAATCTTGGTACACAGTGTTGCAAAGTGCCTCAGGGCTGCCACACAGTTCCCTGCCTTCTTTCTTGTGTAGCTGTTATTTCAAGTCAGTCTTGTGGGATATGTCCTATCCCCTACTGCATTTTTGAAGGAGACAGATTCATGACTAGCTGGTATTCTCTACTGCCTATTTCTGTATTAGTAGAAAGGCCAACGTTTTAACTTAGAAATAGAAACCTGGCTGGCTGGTGCATTTCTCCACATAGCCTGTGTATGGGATTTGACTAGTCTGGATGATCTCCACTTGAAGGCAACTTTTAGGCTGAGAACTTGTGCAAATTAGAGACATGAGAGTGGGGCAAGCACGTAGGAGATGAAGCTGAGTGGTAGGGAGAAGCCCTTGAATAATGTGGAATGGCAAGACATCTCTTTTACTCTTTTAGTTTCCGATATCACTGGGTGATACAATAGCAAGGATGTTCATTTTCCTGTGCCCCTGTCAATGTGGCACAGAAGAGTTTTGAGGAAGAAACACTCTTTTGGGGGAAGTGTGGGAACGCAAAGAATATGGCTGATTCCTATGCTGGCTTTCTGTGTTGTTTCTTTTGCTTTGTTTTTGCTGTTCAAGTGTTCCAGGTGCAGGCAGTCAGTGTGAAATGCTAAAAGCTGGATACAGATACCTCCTTTGCTCCCCTTTTACACTTAGAAAATCACTGTCCGGCTTTTACTACTGACTTCCTAGTAAGTTGAAAAACTAATCAGGAATAAACATTTATTTTTAGCCTTTTACCACTGCCCTCAGATTTCTCCCCATAATTCAACTAATGAAAAGAATTTCCAATGCGGTGCCTGCTTGTAATTTTAAGACTTGAATAATCTATTATTTGTATATGTTATTTATGCAGAAATAGTGATAATGCCTTTAAATTGTATCCCTCCCTGAAAGCACAGAGCACTAGGAAGACCTAGGATAGCTGTGAAAAATTTTTGGCTGAGCTCAGTTTCATTTTAAGTTCATACAGAAGCTCATTAATATGTATGAACATATGCATACATACATATAGGTGCATGCACACAAAAGCTAGTGGCCTACAGTTTTCCTATAAAGCCCTAGGCCACAGAGTTCTCTGTGTGAAAATAGATTGCCCAGCCTCAAATACAGGATGTTCAGAAATCCTGGATGCCCCAAAGGTGAGATGGACTTTTGACTCCAGGTCTTTCTATCTATTTCTAAAGCCCTGAGGCTTTTCCCTCCTGGCGATCAAACATCTTTTGGAAATGTCTGTTTCAGAGGGTACCTAAAATCCTGGAAGGGATCACTTGCTGAAAGTCTGCAAAAGACTCATGGGTTGCTAAAGGACAGTAGTACATATTATTAGCCTCTCTGTTTTTATTCCTGTTCTTTCTATTGACCTCTCTTTGAATGGAAAGTCACCCCATTTCTTCTCTTCCCAAGTGCTGATGGTAAATTCAGAGCTTTGCCATCACAGTATTCTTTATAGCAATAAGGAATATGTTATGCCTGAGATAGTCATAGGAAATGGTGTCTGGCATTTAACTTCTGAGATTCATAGCTTTACAGGGAGCCATTTTACTATTTGGTTTCTTGTTTCTTCTTAACCTCCAGGACTTTTGCCCTTACCTTCTTAACTCCAAATGTTTTTGTCGTCATTTTTTTCTTCTTTTTGCTCCTCCCTAACATGATGATAGATAGACTCAGAGAAGCTGTTAAATTGTATTTTCTTCTTGTTCTGCCGAATGACTCACTCACCAGACTTTTATCACTCTAATGTAAGTGTGTAATGAGCCAAGTGACTTGGATGGCGAATTGGAAGAGGGTCACTTGCCATTTATTTTTGGGTTTAGGCTTTTATGGAGCAGTTCATTAGAGCTACCATGAGTGCTGACAACAGATTTATGAGAAGGAAATTATTTAATTTTATGCTTTCAGCTTATGTCACGTTATGGTCTCTGGTCATGGTTGGGTATCACTTATTATGGTCATTTCTATCTTGTTTCAGATTTATTTTTTCTGTCATGTGGTGGTACTTTAGGTACACCTTTAGGTGTAAATTTTCATTTGTGACCCTTTAGAGTACTTCAGAAATGGTGTGGTGGTGGAATATACACTAAATAAAATAGCCGACATAGCCAAAGTTTCCATTATTTCTCATGGTAGGATATTTATAGAATTAATACATCAATAATTAAAAAAAACCCAACCATATATGTTAATGATTAAACTGTAAGATTGTAAGATGAAACAGTAAACTGTTTAAAAGCAATTTTAGCTGTGTTTTTAAGTGTGTAATGTAAATAAATACATATATGTTAATTTTATTTACATAATTGTTCCTCGGAGAGGGAAGTATCATCCTACACTAAAAGTAGACTTGATGAAAATGCTAGAAGCATGGAGAGTTGGTTTTTGCTTCGTAGGGGTTAGAGATCTAAATTTACAAAGTTAATGGGAGCTAAGAGTGTCAGCCATCTAGGAAGATGAAAGCACTTATGTTTATATGGCCAATTAAAGATTTAAGTTCCTAAGTTTAGGTGCAGAAGTAATAACATTTAAGGCATTTTTACAACTTTACAAGTATTTAAACCATTTAACAAAATATTCAGAACTATATAGTCAATTAAGCTCCAAGGATGATTTATCCATGTGAATTTTAAGCACTATATATTAATTTGTGATTTATTGGTTATTTGTCTGTTTTGTTTTGTTTTTTTACCGTGAAAAGCAAATGTGCTTTATGGCAGTAAAACTATTTCCTGTGAGTTCAAGTGCCTAACTTACCATCATCCAGCATCTCCAGATGCCTTACCAGATGAAAGCTGGTGTAGTATGTAAGAAAAAACAAAGGGAAACTGTGGCCCCTGGTCTGAGAGATCGCAAGGAGTGGGTTTTACTCCTTAAGGTAATAATTAACTTTGCTCTGCCCCTGCGTGTTTCCTCCAGTGAAGATATATGGTGTGAAAAGAGCATATGCGCAGTGTAGTCCTGGAAAGCTTTCTGCTCATTTCAGCTGCTTCAGGGCTTGTGCCGCTCTTCATGAAGCTCTTCATGATCTAAGGGCCTGGGTACAAGCAGCACATTCGAACCATTCGCATTGGACCTGCCTGAAGTGAGGGCACTCAAAGGTGCCCCCTCCTGACTCTGTCCCCCATCGTACTTACTCAGGCAGGGGAACAAAAGGATGGGATCAGTTCATCACCATGACCATCTCCCGCAAGAGCTGGTGCAAGCCCTCTCATCTCCTTATGCATTTAGCCTGCAGGAGCAGAGCTTGCTGCCAACAGTGTGCCTATATATAGTTTTTAGCATTTCAAATGTCAGTGAAACACCTTTAAGAAATCAATGTTTTACAGACAGAAATATGGTTGTTAGGGGAGCAGTATGCTTTTTTTCCCCGCGAATTTAAATTTCAAAATCCTGCAAGCTCAATTACATACGAGTTTATGGGCAACGGGGCGTAGGGGAAATTAGTTCAACCTATTTTTAAAATCTACGTTTAATTCAAGATTCTGAATTAATGAGGAACATAAACTATGTTTTAGAAGTTTTCTGAGTTTTTAACGTAAGGGATTTTTCTGTTGCTGAATATCACTGCTTACCCCCACTCCGTTTTGTCACTAAAAACAGTAGAGGTAGGACCATATGTTTCAGAGAGACTTAGTGAGACTGTTGAAGATTTTTCATAGAAAGAAGTATAACTCTAGACACCGTGTTGAAATAAATGAGTAAATGTTGTAAAAATGACTACCCACCTACTGTTCTTTGGTGAACAGGGCCTACACAATTACAGCTGAGCATCTGAAAATAAGATTGGGGGGGGAGGTTGTAACTTCTCTCTTTAAAAATGCTACTTCAAAACTTCATAGTTTTGAGAGTGGGTTTTTGAAGCTCCCAAGACAATATGGGGAAAACTTTACAACTTCTGTTCAAATTATATGTCATCTGCAGCTTGCGAGGCTGATGTTTGCTAGCGGATCCCCACAATGGTGCTACTGTACTCTATCAATGAGTAATTGTGCCATTATAAGGCAAAACCCAGAATATCTTCCTGAATTTCACAGCCTACTTAGCAGTGAAAATCATTTGAACGGCCATAATTACCAGACAAATTCTTCACTTCTGTTGATGCTGGGAAGAGAGAACCCGTGGGCTTGCTGCTGGACCGGCTCTGTCTTTTGGAGCAGCAGCTTGATTGCACGTCCCTTCTCAAGGGCCATTGTCAGACTGTATATTGATTTGCATTAAAGATGCATTGTGCTTACCAGAGATTCCCAGCATGATCTGTGAACATATCATAGCTTCTAATCAATCCTATTCTTGTCCTTCTATTACTCTACAATTTCTGTGCAGCTTAACACCTTGATAGAAACCGTCTTTTTTTTCTCATTATTATTCTTTTTAGGGAACTGTGCTGATTACTTGAACTATCTTGCCTGATAATTAGCTGTTACCTGTTAAGTCTGTTGTGACATATAGTAAAGCCTTGAATAACTGGCAAAGAAGGCCAGCTGTACAGCTACACCATGCATGGGGTGTAAAGACAGGGCAAGACATCTGCTGTATAGAGAGAGAACTGGAAAATTTGTAAGTCTACAGTATGGGGTTAGTATCTACACAGCAGTATCAGAGGCAAGGAAGTATCAAATGGTATAAGCGACATCCTCAGCATCAGATTGAGGTAGCACTCCAGCCTGGAATGGAGAGATTTCCTTTTTGTATGTTGATTCAAAAAAAATGGAAGCTTAGAAATTCTTTAGGTAGCATAGACTTCATGCTTCCCAGAATTCACATCATGAGCTTTAGTGCACCAGACCCGTGTGTATCATTGTTTCTTCATTGATATCTGTAATCAGTTTTTTATATATATATATATATATGTGTATATGTTTATATATATATACACACACACACAAAATAGATAAGGTTATCTCTTCATATTCCTTGGCCTTAGTGTTTATAGCACTTGACATTTATTTACCATGTGAATATACTTTTATGTATTTGTATTCTGACTGGAGAAAGAAATTGCCTCTGTTTTAGTGTAATACATCTTTTCTAAGTCCTAACATTGCACCTCTCTTTTTCACATTTCTTTCTTCACTTAATTTCTCTGCCTGCTAGGCTGTCACTAAATGCAAAAGGGCTTTTAAATGCATAATTGGTATGCACATTACCATGGGGACTCTGATGTGTAATTAGAAAGACACCAGGAAATGGTTTCCCAAATAGTTAAATCTAAATAGATGGGCATAACGAAGCAAAGGGAGGAGCTTGAACTGGTGCATGGCACTAATTGTTCCCCACAGGGTTTGTAGCTTCTTCAAACAAGTGACCCCCTCAAGGTCCTTCTGATTTTACATGTGCAGAATGTGAGTAGTTTTATTAGAATAAATTTAAGTTGCTTTTCTGTCTTGTCCCTTCTTGAAATACATCTCTTCCATCCCAAACATCAGCAGTTGGGTATATCTTGAATTAGAGTAACCTCTGGTTTGAAGATTATAAAACCAATCTCAAAATGACAAATTCTGCAAATTTTACACCGTCAAACATGCTTTATAAGACATTTGCAGTTTAATTTTCAACATGCACGGTACTTGGATATATTCCTACACTGAAATTTAAAGTTGCTGCCTGCAAATTTACGACCTTGGACATATGCATTAGAGGAAGACAGCTATAATCCAGAAATTTCAAAGTGGATTTAGTGTATTTCAAGTATTACAGAATACCGTAATTACAGTATTGCAGAGTGCTGCTTTTGGGTGGGAAAGTTTCATATATCTTTTGTAAAATAAGGCAAATTATATAAATCTAAAAGATTTTATTAAGTCGTAAGTTTTCCTTTAATCTTATTCACTCTAACACAATAGCTCAGTTTTTCAAGAGGAACCACTGTTAAGTTAGTTTCCTTTTTGGAAATTTTATCATTATGTTTACAGTGTTGTCTTGTAGGCAAATATAAACTCATTCTGAACTGAAAAATATCCATGTGCTACATTAGTGCAGTCAAACCAAAACTAAGTAAACTTGATTCTGAGTAAAAGTCCTGGAGAAGGCAATTTTTTTCTTTTTTTTTTTTTTTTAAATCTCGGAGCATGAGCTAAGCAGCTGCCTTACATCATCCTTTCAGCTTTGTACTTTATGTATTTAGAGAATTGACAAAAGCAAATAAAAATACTGAAAATGAAAAGCTCTGTATCCCCATATGATGGCACTTAAATTAAAAAAATCCTTTAACTTCATTGGGTGTAATACATATAATGAAAATGCTGAAGTGGGTTTCTAGCAGAGGGAAATAAATGGGGACGTATTTATAAAATTCACATACTGAATAATGATAAGTCTACACTGTACAAGTGCACCATGAATATGAATTTAATATGCTTACTTATATCATTTAGCTCACTCAGTACAGTCATAATATTGACTGGAGCTCACAGATTTGTTCTGGGTTTCATATCTCTATTCATTTTTGTGTTGCTCTTTGGAATTAAAAATCTCATAGCCAGAAGATATGAATAAGTCTTATTGGGGAAAAAAAAAAAAAAATCTGTGCAACATCATGTAAGTTTTGCTGCATTCTACTTATCTTGTAGACATTGTTCATTGTGCAATCTTTTTCCCCAATTAAAAGCCTTATCCCAAGTCCTCTACGTCCTTGGATTCGAAAAGCTTTTTAGTGACATTCTTAACTACTTGTTTGTATCCACAAGTGAAACTTTGGTCTCAGTGAAGTTCAGTAGCAGAATTCCCCCAGGATGTCACTTTTCCAGGTTATATTTCTGTAACACTAGCCATTTCTGATTTTTCTTCATATGTAGAGCTGGACTAATCTAGTAGAACCTATGATGTCAAAAATACTATTCAGTTTGTGAAGCTTCTGTCTGGGTATGCAAGGGTTGTAGGCATGGAAGGGGAGACGCTGTTATAGAGGAATGAAGAGTTGCATCAATGCGAGGAGGGGCAAGAGTGAGTATTTGCTCGTATTGTTTCAGTGTTTTGCAGTGTAATATTATTATCACAAAAAGATAATGGTAGTATTTAATAATAAATAAGAGAGGTCTGATTTTGGCTGCAACAAATCTATTTTGGATAATATAAGAAAGGGTTGCGGAGGTCCTCTACTCCAATACACTTTGTTGAAGACTGATGGAGAATGCTTAAGAGTAGAAAACCTTTCCAGTACCCCCATAAAACGTCACGCCTTGCAGCGTGCAAGTTTTAAAGACTTCTTAGACTAAGATAGTGCCTTTGTGTTCAATGAGCCTGGATTAATGGATTTTTCTTTATGTTTTTTGAAGGCTTCTAAGGTTTTGGCATTTATGCAAATCTGGGACACCCCCGCACCTCCTTCCTTTGTCCTTTTATAGTTAAAATAGTTCTTTCCCATGTACTTTACTTCGCATTTATCGACATTGAATGTCATCTGTAGTTGTATTATGGTCGCTCAGTACCGTGAGATTGGAGTTCTTTGTCATCCATTTTCATGTTTACTCTTCTGAATTATTTAGCACAATACACAAACTTTGTCACTCTGCTGTTCATCAGCTTTTCTAGATCATGTATGAATATGTCAAACAGCACAGATACCAGAGTACTAGTAATATCCTGTCAATATGAAACTGTTCCTTTCTTCTTATCATTTCTGTCCTTTAACACTGTTTATCTAAGAAAGGACTTTTCCTTATATGCCATGACAGCTTCTGCTATTTGTGATTTCAATCTCTAACAGGCATGTTGTTTCCCCCCATAATTCTGTATTTAGTAGCACAGCTGATAATTCTGTTTACTTTCTCCCAGTTTCCCAGAGGCTGTGAATGTTTCTATCTGTGAACAGTGCACTTTTTTTCATCCCAAATCTTATAAGGAAAGAACGAAACCTTAATCATAAATCTTGAGCGCTCAATAATCACTCTCTCCAAGAGCTGGACTTGTCATATCAAATGCATATTTTTGGAAATGCTGCTTGAGATTCCTACTGAACTTCAGTTTTCCATTTTGTAAATCCAGAAGTTTGTCTGGAACATGACTTCTGCAATATAGCACTTTCTATATGTGCGTAAATATCCTCAGACTCCTACATTTTTTGTTAAATGGAGTACCCTAAAGTAAGAGTAATGTAAATAAGAAATGATGTGCATTCCAATTGTGCGAAGGCTCTGAATTCATACAATATTAATGAAGGTTTTGATTAATACTTCCACATAAAACTAAAGGAGACAGAGTAAAGCCTTTTCTAGTAGCTCCCCACCCCTGTTTCGGCATTTTAATGAAAGCTTTGTTAATATTTAAAATGCATTTAAAGCCTCAAGTGTATAGGAAAGCTATGTAGTTAAAAAAAGATATGGACATTTTATTAGGTAGAGCTATTTGAACAAAAGGATAAATGTCAGACTAATAATGCCGATGACAAATTTTGCAACTTGCAACATAATGGAAGATTTTAAAATGTATTTTGCAGTTTCATCCTGTACAAAAGGAAAAACATCATCAGCCAAATACTTTGCTCATACTTAGACACTGCAGACAAATTGCTGCTGATTTATTCACAAATACTTTATTTAATAGTATATCTTTTGTTAAATATTGTAACATGGCACTTATGGGCTACTGATGTGCCATGGGACTATAATAAATCAAGTAATGTGTTCCTGTTAACTGAATGAAGTATTTTAATAAGCAAGCTTGATTCATGTAGACATTTCCATTCATCTGGCTTGAATATTGTGCTATATAAGAAGGAACTATGCCCAATATGGTTTTGATCGTGATTTTCCTAACAGATTAATTTATAGGAGGAAATGAATACAGTCATTTCAAATTTGTCGCTTAGCGTGAAAAGTTCCTGGAAAAAAACAGACAGGTAGAAAAAAAAAAAATTATTTTTCTTACTGCTCAGTGCATCCACTCACAGAATGCACCAAACTCCTTTGGCTTGTGTTTAAAGCAGATGTGTCTGCCTTTAACAGCCAGAAACCAACCCCTTCATTCGGTAAGGTCATATAGGGCTTTAGAATTAAGAGCGTCATGTTGTACTCTGATGGTGAACTGCAATTTGCTTAGCAAACATTGCATGGGAATATGATGATTTGATACATTGATATGAGCCAAAGGTCTGTCTTTAAAATTTGTATAGTTAAAATTACCTTTGCCTTATAAAAACTGATGAAGTTAGGTGGCCTGGCAAGGTCCCTTCCACTTTCTTCTTCAATTATTTCTTCTTTACGTCCCTCAATGCATAGGCAGGGAATAATCTTTCTATCTCTTTCTTTTTCTTCTGGTCACTGACAACCTGGCCTCTTCCTTTTCCCTATTTCCTGGATGTGAGTTCCGCCTATTTGACATGGGTAGAAGAAAGGTAGGAGAAATTTGTCTCTGTGGATACCATATTCCCAAGTTCACTTGAGCTATGCGCTGTGTCTTGCTTGTTCCGTGCTTATTCTCGATAAAATTAGAACTACAAATCTGTGGACACCTCTAGAGATTTTCAGGGTTTCTTTACAGGTCAAAAAGCTGTATGTTTTATCGTCTGGATGTAAAGTGATTGAATTGTTTTACCCAGTGAGGATTGATCTGACGAGGCATTGATTTCAGTTGATATTGTCTCTTCTTAGAACTTCCATAAAAATCGCCTAGATTGTGGAAATTTGAGTATCTAAATCTGTGGCCATGTTTGTAAGCACAGGTCTTTGACTTTCTCATGATCATCAAATGTGTATTAATATATCTGTATGTGTATGTGCATGGACATGTGCGTTCATGTAAAATTCCATTAACGTGACTTTGAAAGATTGATTTATTTTTTTCCCCCTAATTGTTAATTTTAAGACTGAGTTGTAATGTAGCACATCAGAAATGCCAAAGTAAGATAAGAAGTAGGTGTGTAACAGTGTAATCCCTTTTACCTATCCGGATTTGTTTATCTTAATTATTCCAGTGGTTGAAATCAGGGAAACTACTCACATAGTAATAAATGTAATATTTGGATTCAGGCTTTTAGCACCATATTTATGAGTGACTGAAGTCAAACATGTTAAACCACACCCTTAAAAACTTAATATTGCTGCAAGATGGAGTATAGTTATCAACTATACTCACTTTGCTTTTTCAAAGATCTTCATCCCTCTGTAATTTTACCTGATAGGTTGCAAAATTTGATGTTCCAAAGAACATAATTTCTTACTATATGGTTTTCTCTTTACCTATTCTCCCTCATTGCTCCCCACCAACACATTCCCCTGTGTGCACAAAGGCGTTTGTGGTCAGCAATCATTGTCATACCACTAATAACAACAGGATTTAATACTGAGCACATGTGAAAAGAATAATTACTGTGTAATACTGTTTTTACTAGTAAACTATTCAGAAGACAGTCCATGTGCTATGCTCGTCTGTACAATTTGTGTACAGCAAAGCTGTAGTAAGGGCAAGGTAAGCGCAGGCACCAGCTAGATGGCAAATAGTCTTGAGCTCCACCAGATGCACGCTTTACCGCTACTACCTCCAAAAAGGAAAGATTGCTGTCAGCAGTGTAGCAGTGACTAGTTAGGAGTCTGAGGAAGAGAGGCAGGAATGCAGTAGGTCCAACCATAACTCTGTCCGTAATCCTTGAACTGACATACAAAAATAGATAATATACAAGCTGAAAAAAAAACCCAGGCACCTGGCAGCTACTCTAGAGTAGAATTAGGCAAGATCCTCCTTGGCAAGAGCGGGATGTTACACCTCAACATGGGAGAAACGTGGCAATCGTAGCTTTATAATGCTGCAGTCTTGAGGTTGTTGTGGAGTGCGGGGCAGTGGGGTGGTCCCATCTTTTTGTAGCGTTTTTGATGGTTCCTATCAGCTTCTGGCATGGTGGAGTGGAGCCACCTGCCCTGCCTTTTGCAACACTTGCTGTGATTTCTTCCTTGTCCTAACATATCCTGATGCTGTGCAGGAAAATTCATTGTTATGTCTTGAGATGAAACTGCTATCTACATCTCCTTTTCTAAATGGCTTTTTTTTTTTTTTAAACTCCGTGTCTGATTCTTCTCTCGCTTTCCTCTTATGCTATCCTTCCTCATTTTAGCTGTGGTCTGAATTACTTTGTGTTTCATTTTGAGTCATCTTTTTTTGTAAAGGAAACTCTCTGCACTGCATGGCATTTATGGCTAATCACGAAATCACAGTGTTTCTTTCTCCATTAAAGTTGAAAGCGGTGGGTTTATAGTCTTTTTTTGAGTTGCTGTTAAATATCTTATGTTGCCTGTTTACTGTAAAAGCACTTTTATTTGTCTGACTGTAGATGAAGAGTTGTATATATCTTCCTTAAATAGTTTTGGGTGAAAACACTTCATTGTGAGACAGAATTGCAATTGTGTAAACTTGGCTTAGGTTTATTGATACTATAAATGTAAAATCTGTCCTTTTACAGTACTTAAGAGTATTTTCTGCCAGAGACATTATGAGGTTTTACATTGATTAAATAAGAGGCAGCCTGTATCCAAGAAATAAAGGTAAACATTCTCCTTGTGCATCGGGATTTTATGTTAGAGATGGAATGTCAATGTGAGCGTTTCTTTTAGCCTACGGTTAAATCCTGGCTTAGATACTGCTGCAGAAATTACAACCGTTTGATGGGTTCCTAGCAGCCTGTGCAAAAGACGTTCTCCACCCACTTAAAACAGGGAAAGAAACAATCTTTTTTCACCAGAAATGACTGCCTTATCTTTTTGTGGACAACCAATTTCAGGAAAGGTGTTAGACAACAGAAGCTGTCTCCTCATTCGAGGGAGCCTGACATACAGTGAAGCAGGGCTCGCGCCCAGCCATATCCACGTTCTGGAGATGAGATTTTCACTTCTATCTGTAACCTCCTTGCTGTGCTTAGGTCATTATTCTACGTCTTGTTAGAAATGTAGTCTCCTTCCGCTTGCAAAAAAAGAAAAAAATCTCTCTGATACGCTGAAGCAATCTGCGTTCAAAAGTAAGATGCAAACATCAGTAGAAAAGTAGCTCAACGCAGTAAAAGCGAGCGTAAGTGCAAAGTTATTGCACAGTGCTGTTTAAAATTTGTCTGTGCAAATTTAGTGTTGGAAACTATATTTTTAACTCCCTCCAAACAACATTTAATGACCAACTTCCCACGTCCTGATGCAGTTTGGGTTTTCCTTATGTATCCCCACCCAAGCGCAGAAGACGGCTATTATTCAGACGGGGAGAGCTGCATGCTTCTTAACTTGGTCTGAAATGCCTGCCAGAAGAAATGCAAGCAAAATGCAAACAGCTAGACTAATGACCAAGTTACCTGTCATCACTGTTTTAGCATTATAGGCCTGTTTGATTAGATCGTTAATTTGGAAATGCCAGGTTGTCTGGTTCTGGCTAAAATGAACAGATTCACTTTTCCAAGGACAGGGCTAAGTTAAAACACCTTGGGAGAAAAGATGGGAGTAGAAGGAAAGGTCAGTTTTTACTTAAGAAAAAAGATAAATCAATGGAGCGAACTGCAAAAACTTGCACTTAAAGAAATTTAGGCAAAATGACTTTGAGAGGAGGGAGAAAAGAGGATTGTGGTATTGACATCCAGTCTTATGTGTATATGGTAAATGATATCTACCTCTGCCTCCTCTCAGAAATCAAATAAGAGATGGTACTACCTACCTTTCACCATCTGCAATCAGATGACATTAGAGTTGATGGGATTTTTTTGGAAAAGGAGAGAGACATCTATATAAAAGCAATAATGCTTAGACCTATTAGCCATTTCCATCTACCAAAACCAGATGTCAGTCACTTTCTTGTAAAGGTATCTAACAGAAGTATAAACCTCAGCACCATCAATTAAATCGTATCCATACTTCTTTTATTTTCATTTGTTTGTGTGTGTCATGATTTTGTGCTCCACTTCCTTACATGATGATCAAATGGATTTATGTTGGTGAAATGTGTGATATAAACCAAGGAATTTTTTCCTTCATTATTTTTCTTCTTTCTGAGTAATTTACACTTAGCAGAGAATGGGATAACTGAATTGCCTGATAACCTGGCAGGGCAGGCAAGGTATACAAGGTATACAATTCACTGGAAAATTTGGTAAGATAGAGTTTTTCTGAAGTATGTCTTTGGCCAACAAATATCTTGTTTTAAAAAAGTCTTTTTAGGAGCATTGGGCTTTTCATTTTTTATTTCCCACTCAGTTGGTACAGAAACTTGAGTATCAAGGGAGCATATGAATTTTGGAAACATCAAGGGCACCTTTGTCTGCGTTCTGTGAAACTTCTGTCTTGGAAAATGTGAACGTTGCTTTTGGTATATTTTCTAGCTCTTTTTCCTGGTGATAAAAAAAAAAAAAAGTGTCTTGGCTCATAAAAATATTCTGAGACGATAGCAGGAATAATAAATGTTACAGAGATCTGACAACTTGCAAATTGTAAGTGTGACTGCAAAATATATGTTGTGTGGGCCCCGGCCTACGTCTACACAAGAGGAGACCAGAAATTTGGTATGTGCTGTCTGCTAAAACAACACTATAGTAAGTCTTTAAAGAAATAAAAATGCACTTAATGAACAATAAATTAAGAAGAAAAAAAATAGCCTTATTAAATGATCTCCAGAATTCTGGGTTTATACCCTTATAATATTTTTGCACAGGCATGGTTTGTGGAACTTCTAGCTACGTTCTCTTTGGTAAGATATTCATGTTCCCTAATTTTTTTAAAAGCTATTAACATTTTCCCAGTTGAAGAGAACATGGCTCATAAATCCCTGTTCCAAATTCTGCAACCCCACAGCTCCATATGTAAAAGGAGCTTACTGAAGAGGTGTGCTACTTATTTATCTGTGGAGTGAAGGGATGGCAATGGGAGAGGGGGCTGAAAAGGGAGGGAGATTTTCCCTGGGCAACTCAACTTTTTCAGTGAAAAGAAACAGAGTGCTTTTTTTTTATTTATTTATTTATTTATTTATTTAAAACTGCCTTTGGGCTTTTGAGTGTGATTTAACATTGTTTGTACTAGTGAAGCAGGCAAGTGAAGTTTGATTATATGCTTCGTGTTTTATAGTTTTTGAAGGCACAAGGCTGTTTGTGGGGGATTTAACTTTCAAGTATGGATGTTAGAAGTAAATATGCACAGGGCCAGATTCAGGCAAACAGTTACGGCCACGCTTAAATTCATCCTTACTAAAAATAATAATAGAGCGATGAAGCGTGTATTTAGTTGTTTAAAACGTGTTCAGGTTCCAATAGAACTGTGTAGGCTTATGTGGTATGTTATATCCCACATAAAGCTAGTTTCCTGAATAAGTGATGGATGAGGTTTGAACGTCAGTGGTGTTCTTTTGGCAATGCTCTGTGGCATGGCATGTAAGTCTTTCAATTTTGTAGGACAAGAACTGCTGTATGAAGTTGTACTAAAAATCGACCTAGCCCTATCGCCTGTTTCTGACAATGGCAGTAGTCACTGCCAACGAAGAAGTATTAGGAAAAAAAATATGTCTTTCTGCATTCTGGCTTTGTGCTTTGTAAATACTTCAAGCAACCAGTATGGGGCTGGCATATATTTATTCACTTTACCTGTCTTAGTAATTGGTAAATGACCTTACGCATACTTAAGTGAGATTGCGAATATGAAAAAGAAATTTTTCTGGAAGATGCTCATTGTCCATTTTAAATACTGTCAGTATGATACAAGTTGACCATTCTCCATCGAGTGCCAACTAATGAACTCTTTTATTTTTAATTATGACAATTGACTTTTGAGTCCAGATAAATGCAACTACTTCTGGGATTCCTAGGCTACCATTTTCTAATCATCCCAGTCTGAAAAGCACTCAAGTTGTTTGGCACTTCCTTATTTTTAAGTACAGGCTAAAATTCCAGCGACATCCATGGCATTTTGTTAGCTAGAAGCCAAGCCTCACCATGTGCTTTTATTATGTTTCTGAATAATATCCTTTGCTTTCTGCAGGGATGTAGAGATTGTGTCTATATGACAGCAGGAAATAAGAAAGGAAAGAGGAAGAGATATCAAGAATGAATGAAAGATAGAGTCATAGACCCAAAGAGGACAGAAATAATATTGGCATATTAGAAGAGAACTTGGAATAAACAAAGCAAAGCAAAATCAAACAAGACTGTGTGTTTAACCAAGTTAACTAATTCAACAACTAAATTGGTGCCCCTTAACGCAGAGGCTTAGAATAATTATTAAAACAGAATAGATACTTTCTAAGCTTCATTTTGAGATGAGTTCTAGGTAATTTAAACTTCTATCACAGGATGCATGTATCACGCAAAAGTATGCATTGTTTTTATTAGAAACTTTATTACAAGCAGAATGATTTGGAGAAAGATTATTAGAAAATGTTATCAAAAGAGTCTCTCAACATAAATGTTACAATCAGGACGGATCTGTGTGTTAGTCAACTGAAAATCCTGAAGTTAATGCTAATTAGGTAAGAGAAAATGAAAACAAAATAAATACAAATATTTTAAGGAGAAGGTGAAATGGAAATGAAATATTCTGTTATTCATTTTCTGCACCTGGTATTTTTCTCTTGGTAGTTCTCAAGCGAAGTGATTTAATGCAGTGTTGTGTCTGAGAAAACACTTTGTGTCCTTTTTGAAAAATATATTATGTCTATAGACTGTATTATGATCTTATGACACACCTTGAAATGGATTTAGCACTCAAGCCTTTAAAGATGCTTTAAGACTCTTTTCAAATCCTTAAAAGCAGAGTTTGCAGATGGCGGCCAGTTCTATCAAGAGTGGGAATAAATCAGAGAATCTGGATTTATACCTGGAACTCCCAGGAGGGGAAATTCTGCCAAGAAACACTTCATGTGACAGCTTTAAGCTCCATAATGTTTTCTGCATTCAGGTATAAATCCTTTTATAATGAACAGGAGAAAGGGTAGCAGTAGTTTTGATATCAGATTTGCCCTATAAAATCATATTTTTACCTACATCCAGATCAAATTGCAAAAAATACTACTCCCTGAAAATCCATCAAAAAGCTGACTTTTAATAGATGTCCCAGCATTTCATTTTAGCTCTTAGCATCACTCGTTATCTTGAAAAAGACCAGGAAACACATCAAAGAAATTGCATAAAAGAAAGTATGATATGATATGCATTCACCTGAAAATGTTCATGACAGTAGCCTTTATTTTGTTCCTCTAGTCCCACCACCATAAGAAGATTACTGCTACAAGTAAAGGTTGGTGGTATCGAGTCCTATTATTATTCTAGAATGGAGATTGCTCAGTCTTTGTGAAATTAACATCCATATTGACAAATTATACAGAGCTGGAAAGCTGCATCTCATTTACATATAAACTGTCTTTACTTTTTCAAGCAAAATAAATACTTCTAGGGTCAGACACTCTTATGCTAGAAATTGTCATAGCTCCAGTTCCAATTTACATCACTGAGGATTTGCTCCACTGCCAACAATAGAGTTAAGTAGATGAATTAATTTAACTCTTATCTGACTTCATTTAATAATAGCATGTCCGCAGTTCATAAACTAATCCTTCAGCTCCAGGATAGCTGTGGGCATTGTTGTAGACAACTTTTTCAGCCCCTCCACTCCAGGATTTTCTTTAAAAGTGTGCAGTTGAAAGTACTCTCACTTCTCTTGACAACCTGCCTACCCATTTCATTATTGTCATTGCTTTCCCTCAGGCTCTGCCAAGAAGTTTGCACTTGCAGCTTGATCAAATTACATGCTTTTCCTTGATGTGAACATGTAAAACATCTTAGTGCTTGGCTCAAGAAATGATAACAAATTACAGAATATCCCTTATTTACGTCACGGATTTGAATCCCATCTGAGCCACTAGTGAGTGACTGTCATCCCTAAATAACCCTTGTGAAACTGGAGAGAGTGTTAATCATTTTAATTTTATAAATGAAATATTTCTTGAATGTGAATGAGAAAAATCTAAAAATTCACATATGGTGTAGTTGAGCTTCATCTGAGCTTGAGTGGAAAAGGAAAATATTTCCAACAGATGCTGAACTGTAAGGCAGCACTTGATTGACATTGACATCTCAAAATGATTGAGGAATAGAGGTTGCTCCTTCTTGTATTTTAATTCACCAAATGGGAGCTTTAGTTCTTCTCCCAGTCACCATTATGATGATAATATTAGTACTGATTAGGTATCTAAACACAACAGCAATAATCATAATAATGCCACCACATAATAAATAGCAAAGGTAGTAATTTACATAAAAAGTACTATTTCCAATTACCTCTAATAATGAGAAATAGAGGAATGTCTCAACAAACATGCCAATAATACTCTTCTCCACACACTTTTAGAAGCTCCAAAAAGAAAGAAATAAACCCAGTGTATCCTAGTTACTTTTTGCATCAAGTTTTGAAGGAAGACTGTCAAGTCTAATCACACAAATCAGTTATGTCTCAAAAATATAGTCAAGATAGAGTTTGACGTTTGGCTTGAATGATTTAGTGTGTCCATATCAAAAAAACAAAAGACATTTTATTTCAGGCAAGTTAAGCCACATTCTGTTTTGCTTGGGTTTCACTTCTTTGGTATTTGTGGTATCAAAATTTTTGCACGAGTGCTCCTTTGGTGCTGGGTCATGAATTTCTTCAGTCTTATTCATATTGATCCCTGAAGTTTTCTCCATTGATATTATTATTTTTAGAGCGTGGAGGACAGAGTTTAGTCAATATCACTGTGTTAAAATAGAAGCGCTGTCCAAAATTCTTAAGACTTATTGGGTTTCACATTAAAATTAATCAACTTGATATGATTAATAATCTTTGACGATCACAGAATTCTCCCAGGTAATTCAGTAAGTAAATGAAATATTTAATATTGGATCATTATTTCTAAGAATGCATACCATTTGGGATTTCATATATGATGATGGATCATAATCTTGCAAAAAAGGTATATGACTTCTTGCCAAAATTAAAACTGTGTCTGGAAACTTTCAGAAATCTCCTTGGCCTCCACAGTAATTTATGACTTTTATTTTAAAGTACAGATATAATAGTTATCAGCTTGTGTAGCTCAGGAATTCGTAAGTTAAGCACATCTATATAATAGTTCAGCTTGCATTACAGAAATGAAATCTATTTCACAATTCCTGTTTGATTTACCCTTTTAAAATATTGTTGTGTTATTTAACATAGCACTTAAGCTAGTCTAATATTACAGATCTGGTCTGGGGTATTTGGTAAATCAGCACTCACAGTAGGAAGCATTGAACTTGGTCACGTTTGTGATATCAGATTGTTGATATGGTATAAAGAAAATTAAATGCACCATTCTCATTAACAGCAGTGGGAATAGAATTTACAAAATTTAGCAGAGAAATCTATTCTTACATTAACTCTGCAGGCCAGCTCACACCTTGTGTTAATAGAATTCTGTCTGTGTTATCTACCAGTTTTCAGACTCTCTTGAAAGTAATCTGACGTTTGACTTGTGTTTTCCATAGCATCAACCGCCTCTCAGCAGTTTTGAAACCAAAATATCATAAAATAGGATGTTTGGTGTTGTCACGAGTGAGTGTGAATAGAATTGGTGTGAATTTTTGCTTGAGTCAGCTTCACAGGAGCTGGTTTGTACTGGAAGGCAGTGAGGTCAGTATTGCAGTTTTCCATGTACATGGGAAGCAAAGGAGTGCTCAGACTCTAGGTAATCTGCTCAGAGCTGATTTTGTTGCAAAGGGAGTGCTGGAACATCACAAACTTCTAAAAAAGATAGAAAATTTTGGTACGAAAGTTGTTTTCAACTGTTCCAGTTTAAACTTGGGCCTGTAGTTATCTAACCAAATACTTGCGTCACTTCGGTATTCACAAAAGTTTATTTCTTTTAAATGGTGATAGGCATTTATGAAACTATACTGCTAGCATCCTAATGAGGTAAGGTAGCTAATCTGTCCTGATTTAGAGAATGGGAATTCATGCACTAAATTCAATGCCCATTCAAATTGTTGGAATCTCTTGATATGACTTGAATACAGACCAAGATGATGTAATAGTTCAGAATGGCCACAATCAATAGGGGTCACTTGGTTTATCTTTGGCAATGAATTCCTTGTGTGTTGGACAGCATTAAGAAAATAATTTTATTTTTTTAAAGCAGTATTTTTTTCCTATCCTTTTTCTTTTCTTTTGAATCTTATCACTACCAACATGTTCCTACTGAATTGTGTTTGAAGATCACTTGGAGTGACAAGAGCCCTGTGGAAGAATTGTTAGAACTTTGTCTATATTGCACTACAGTTCTCACCTGCATTGACCATGGCTGTTTGAATTGCTGCTTTTATATGAACACTACATCAAGGAAGAAATTGAACACTTATATTTCTCTTAGATTTACACAGCTTTAAAAGCACAACTTTTAGATAAAGGGAAATTCATTCTTCTCATCACAGCTGTCAACATTTTACCTTTGACAATATACATTTTAAGACGTTCATTATATTCCTACAGTTTCAAAAGTAGGAGTGTGAGGTGGAAAGGGAACCGTGATTCTTTAATGTGACGTTGATGATAACCTACCCTTTAAGGTTTAGAACGGGTCATAAAAAGGCAGATAGTGATCAAAGGAGATAGCGAAGACTTATGAAAAGATATTGAATTTTCATTGAGTTAATTAGATCTAGAAATGCTTGGCCAGGGATCTCTTTTTTTGTTTTTCCTTGAGGGTTTTTTTGTGTGTGTGTTTTCCTCTTTTCCAAGAACACACCTTTTTGCCTGATTCTGCTTATTTGGACAAGATACTGGATACAGGGCAGTGGAAAGCTCTTTATTCCCTCTAAGTTTCTCCCACATATCCCACACGAGACTATAGGCATTGCAAATGCAGAGTCTTCTGTGCTGCAGAAGAGGACTCATGTTGATCTTAGCTGTGTCTTGGAGGAAGATGACAGTAGCTTCATTACAGGAAAAATCCTAACTCCACTTTTAACTTACGCTTTTTAAGTCCAGTTTCCTTGTGCTTATAGGCTTTGATGGATTTGTGTAATTGGAATGGGGCAAGAAAAAATTTAGAATTGCATTACCTTGCATTCATTATCCATAAATCTTAAGGAGGTACCTGATATGGCAGCATAAGCTTTAATAATAGGTCTGTGAGAACTAGCTAATTTATGCGTCATGCAACCTGTCTCTGAGACAAAAGAAGGTTTTTTTGGTTGTTTTTTTTTCCCCCGTGTATTCTCTACACTTGCAGATGAACTCAGATTACACAGATCTCTGCAGCTGCAATGAATTTTACTATTCTAATGACACACAGTATCTTTTCTGTCATCTTCTGGGTTTTTGGATGGTGTTTTTTGTTGTGCTGTTTTCCTGTTGCAGAGAAAGCGAACACCAAATACATAGCAAATGCATCTGCTTGGCATGAGAACAAAAGCAAATCCAAGAAGCCTGATATTAAACTCTAAATTTTAGAATTACAGGTCTTGTGCTGTAATAATCAGACGTTTTACAAAATTGTTAACACAAAAAATTCAGGAGAGAGCTTTTCTGTATTCCAACTCATCCCATCCTTTGTGGTCCCACTGCACACCCGTTATTTCTTATGGAATTTCACTTTCTTTGCTTATTAACTCATTTCCTAAACTCTAACAATACGCTAAAGGTTTTGTTTGTGTGTTTTGTCTAGGAAGTCTGCGACTAAGAGGTGCAGGGATTAAAACCAATACATGACTCCAAAATTAATATTTGCAGATATGAGTTTGATTCCATGCAGCTTCGTAGCCTACATGGGCTGTTAGAAATGCTGGTGCTGTTGCCAGGCCCATAGCACAGCCCGGAGCTGGGGGTTTCTGTGTATGGCTTGAAGTCATCCATCGGAACTCATCTTCCCTCATTGGCTAGGAATTCTCTGCTAAATACTTGTGCCAAGCATGCGCCACAGAGTCCTTTCCTATAAGATGATCCGATGAAGGGTTTCCGGCATCCAGTCAAAAAAGTTAAATGCTGAAGCGACAGGCTGGGGCTCTGCCACATTCTGGTTTTTATTAATTCTGTCAATACCTAAAAGCTATGAAGAAATCACCAGGAACTGGGGCAGTCCATTCCATGAGACAATTTATTCACAGTGAATTTTCCAGCCACATTCCTTGAGAATTTCAGAAGAGCAAAATTAAAATGGGGCCAAGCACCTAAGTTGGAGCACTCTGATCCAGAGATGCCTGAAGTCAGTAGACTCTCATCAATTTCTTGGGTCTTTGATTTAGGACCTGAGTGAAAGATATAGCCGTTTGCAAAATTCTATTTTACTATAATTTCTGTACTAACTAAAGAATAGAAAAGATATTATTTCTTGAGTGTCACAAGTTATTTTATCTTGTCTTCTTTTGCATTTAAGGAAAGGTGTGTTGGTTTTTTTTAAGGTATTAATTCAAATTATGGTATGTGCCTATGATTGATTTCAAAGTGGGAGAATTTGAGTTAGAATAAAATAGCCAGCGTGATGCCTTGAGAAATTATAAATCACTGAGTCAAGCCTACCTTAGAAAAGACAAGTTTATCCTATTCAAAGAGACATTTTTCCTTAGGTGTTTCACATGAGAACTCTGTGCTCTACTAAACAAAAAGAAAAAAACAGTTCTTTGCTTTAAAGAACAAACAGCCATTCCTGATGCTCAAAGAATTGTTTCATCAAAGAAGAAATGGCAGAAACCAAACCCGTAGAATACTGTTGTGGGGGTTTTTTTTATGACTGATTAGTAGCAAGCTATTATCTAATCTGTCAGAAACAAATTCATGAAGTCCAGGGGAAATTTCAGGTTTTCAATGCTAGTAATACATACTGTTAAAAGTACCTTTTGTGGTGTGATTGAAAACATTCTCTAAAAAGCCTGCTAAAATCTAAAGCTCTAATTCTAGTGTTCTGAGCTATGAATTAAGACGTCTGTCCCATTCTGTCAAGGAAAGGCATATTAGCAGGATTTTAAAATTTGTATAAAGCCGATTTTACCAAGATGATCTAGCACCTGAGTTGTAGGACAGTTTAAAAGTAAAAAAAGCAAACGGAGTTCTTTGCCTGTCTCAGAAGTGCTTCAGCTAGCATATGCAAACTTTTCACAGATTGTTTGTTTCCTTGCTGAATTGAGTTTCCTGTCCAAAATAGCATGAAAAGTAGGTCATGAAACCTTTAGGTTTGTTTTTTTTTTTAATTTTGAGAATACTTTTTCTCCTGCGGTCTTCCTTTTGCAAAGAGTTGGAAAATTTTTGGCCTAGTTCAAAAAAAAAAAAAAAACCAAACATCAGTCGAAGACATAACCTGGAATATTTCCAGCTAGAAAGTGTGAAACAAGTAGAAAAATAGTAGGAAGGGAACCTGGTCGAAGTTATGCTAAAACACTACCCTACTGTATTATCACTTAAAAAAAAAGGATTTAAAGCATTTCCAAGGCTGAATACTACTCAGAAATTAGAAAATGACCAATTTGTTTGAACAGCAGCTTTTGTAATTCAAATGATATGTGTGTATGAGTTATGACAGAGTTTATTTTACCCTGAACTGACATCTGGTATGGAAAATTTCAGCCTATGAAGTTGAAATTGCTGATATCAAACAAATGAAAAAAGGATGCTTCATAGCACAAATCATAGGATGAACTTAATTACTGATTAAACCTCCATCTATTATACCTGCCTGGTAATACATCAATTTATGCTATGATTCTGTATTCCAGCTGCTGTTAGTTCTGAGGTCTATTTATGTTCAAGGAAAATGGCTTGTTTTCCTTTTAAATATTTTTATCAGCCTTCTTCGAGAAACTAGAATACTATCATTAGTAAAATTTGCAAATAACTAGAAGAGCAGTTCTCTAATGTAAAAAACAATCTGGATTAATTGATAACCTGGGTTATGAAGAATCAGAGTCTTATAGGAAAAGAGGATTGTTCGGATGGAAGATACAAATAGAAATTGCTTGGATGAAGGAGAAGCTTTAAAATCTCCAATATTTTTCTTCACCCTACTTACAGAAGTTTGCTTTCCCATTTCAAAGGTATCAACTGCCTGTGAAGCACATGGGCAGGATGTCCTGCCTTGAGCCTCAGAAAGCATCACCTTCAGATGGAAAGGGCCATCCTTCACTTCTCTTTTAGATTATGCCTGACATCTTATTGCTGTCTAACTGGAAACCTGGATCGTGTCCCTTCCCTCCTTCCCCCAATTCTTAGTTTTGTTAACCATTGTTATGGTTTACCCCCAGCCAGCAACTAGGACCACGCAGCCACTCGTTCACTCCCCTTTCTCCCCCCCCCCCAAGAAGGGCAGAGAGAAGAGGGAGAGAAGGAGGGGAAAGGGGAAAACAAAAACAAAAACCCTCATGGGCTGAGATAAAGACAGTTTAATAGAAGACTAATGGAAAAGGAAGAGACAATAATAATTCTAAAAGAATATACAAGACAAAAGTCACTCTCACTGCCCAGTGAATTGGTTGCCCAGCCCGACTGGGGCAGTGATCACCAACTCCCGCCTTCCGGCCAACCCTCATTTATATACTGAGCATGATGTCTATGGTACAGAATATTCCACTGGACATTCCGTTGTTCTGTCTATGCTCTTTCTCAGCTTCTATGGGAAGCTGAAAAAAGTCCTTCAATACTATAAACATCACCTAGCAACAACTAAAACAATATGCATTTTTGACATTCCTTTCATACCAAATCTGAAACATAGCAGCAACTATAAAGAAAATAACTCTATCCCAGCTGAAACCAGGACAACCATGCTGACTATTTCAGCGTTGAGTAATGACATCTATGATGATTTTCCTGCCTTGGGAAAATCATAGTTTGCAGTGACGCAAAAGCTGTTTCTTTTAAACAAAACCTCTTTGGTCCTCTGTTCCCAGTGTTTGGTCACTCTAACAGCAAAGAATTGCTTTTGCTGCAACCTGTGACTGTTGTTTTTCATTCTTTCATTGTCCAGCACCACTAAGCAGTGGGGCTCCATCTTCTCTGTAACCCTCCCCTTCACTAGTTATAGGCAGCAATAAGATTCCTCTTCATATCCTCCTCTCCTGGCTACACAAACCTAGCTTTCTGCTGGTTATGCTGTTGCTAATGCAGCCCAGGCTACAAGAATATAGACCACGTCAAAAGCCTCGCTAAAATCGAACAAACTGCCATCTCCTCATCCGTCAAGCGAGTCCTCACTGCAGAAAGCAATCAGCAGATCAGGCATAATTTGGCTGGAAAATCTCTGCCAGCTGTTCTTCAGCACCTCCCTGTTCTGTGTGCCTTTGGAAATACCTTCCAAAGGGTTTTGCTCCATAATCCCTCACAGAATTGAGGTTAGGTTGGCCAGTCTTTGCTTCACTGGGTCCTCTTTCTTGTGCTATTTAAAGATGGGTGTGATGTTTGCCTTTTTCCCATCACTATGACCTTTCAAACATCAGGGTTTTGTAGTGACATCCACCAGCTCCCTCAGCCCTATCAGATATATCCTGTGCGGTCCCATGGACTCATTTGCTTGTTTAAGCATGCCCTCATCGATTTCCCTGTATCGTGGGCAGTTCTTCATTCCCCCAGACTCTGACATGAAGGGCAGGAGCTGGAAAGCCCAGGAACAAACCTTGCCAGTAAAGATTCAGCTTCCTCAGCTGTTTTGCTGTCTCTAGGTCCCCTGCTCATTGAGCAGCAAGCCTGTATTTTCCATAGCCTTCCTTTACTATGGGTATGCATGGGGAGCCCTTTCAGTCCCTTCATATGCTTAAATCTTTTAGATGCACGTAACTTCACCAGAGTGCCATCCAGTTTCCTGGCTGATCTCAGCAGATAGCTGACGGTGTGCTAATTAGCAACTTGCCTGTGCGCTCTCTCCAAAAAACAGATCATTGTGTTTTTGGTATAGAGGTTAGTAGTCTTGGCAAGCAATCCTGTCATGGTGTTGAGGTTGAAAAGACCATCTTTAAGACTGTCAGGCAGGCAATTTTATGTAAGGAGTTGCTATTTATCTAGGCCATGATTTTACCTTCCCTAACTGTGTTTTGGGCTTTTTGGTTTACTTTATTTTGTTCTACAACTCCTTTTTTGACCTATCTCTGTCGTAAGTAATCTATTATAACCAAGGACAGTCAGGCCTATAGGGAAAAGGTTATATCTTTTATAAGACCAAATAATACAGTTGGAGGAAAAACAAGAAAGCTTTTTTGTCTCAGAGGACTTCCATTAGTCGTCTGAGCCCAAAGCTTGTTCTCTCCCCTGACTATATCTCTTGGTCTAATAAAAGATATTACTTCTCTTTACAAGCCTAGCCGGTTCACAGAATTACACCAGCTGAGCTACAATGACACTTCTGTATGAGCAGGGAGACAGCAGCCTACACAATTCAAAATAATGTGTATATGTTAAGGTTATCTGCTCAATATAGTCGGTCTGAGCATAGTGATAATTAGCACAGAAATAGACTGGGGCTGATTAGAGAATTTTTTTCAAAAGAGATACGATCCTAATAGCTGTCTGGAGATTGGAATAGAAGATGCCAGTGCATTAAAGGTAGGAAAAGACCTGGTGGAGTGGCTTAAAGCTTGTTTTCATCGGGGAAATAGCACATAAGAAGTAACTGCAAAGAAATATTGAGGAAATTCTCTTAGCTGCTGAAGTGAGATAATTATGAATACCATTAGCTGGAGGAGAAGGACATTAGTGAATATATTATAGTTTAATACATTGTTAATACTACTCTGAAAGAAACCACAAAACAACTAGACTGGTTTAGGGTTGTTTGGGTGCTAGGGGTTTGGGCTTACCACTTGTTTGCTTAAGGACTCAGTTTTGATTGTTCAAGGATTTTAAATTTGCTAAAAACTCCGAGTGACAATTACTGAGAGTAGGACTATCATGTGCTGTGTAAGGCTTACACTAAGTTATTGTTAATGATTACTTTAAAAAGTGTGTGGTCTGTATTTTCCTGGGTTCTAAAGCTGGTAAGAATTGAATTGATAAATGCAGCTGTTCATGCCAGAAACCTGACAGTCCAATCATGCAACAAAGATGTTCTCTACGGGCAATGTGTCCAGCTAAATAAACCAGCATAGCTTTCTGATTATTGAATGCTCTGGAGAAACTGCCTGTAATCTCCATAACAGGAGCTATTAAAGGATATTATTCCATGAATAAATTTATATTTGAAAAATAGATGAATTATTCACTTAGCTTCAGTGCATCTTGCATAGAAGCATTTTACCTTTCCGATAACAGTACAAATTCTCATTTTAATGAGTGTTTTAATGCAATGAAAAGTGAGCTGAGCATAAGTCCTAGGTGTTGTACTAAAAATGGAGACATATTCAGGACCTGTTCTAGGAAGAAATATAGTTGCATTTGCAGGTGTAGAGATAGGGTTGGATCCTCAGCTAGACTAATGAGGCTTATTTTCAGTAAAATACTCTGACTTACACCAACCGAGTCTCTAGCTTTGAATGCCTTATATTCAGGTTCACATTTGCAAAACATGATTGCATATTAGGAGTGCAATGAAGTGCAGGTTAAATGAATAATATATGGCTATGTCAACACAGTTAATGAAAGTGTCTAGAGTAAAGTGTTTAAATCAGAACTAATGCTGACGGGCTAATAGCCTTCATCTCCGCTTTAGACAATGGATAGATGCCACGCCAGGTAATAGGCTCTTTTGACTTTTTTTTTTTCCTTAGGCTGAAGTAGCGGACTTGCAGCATATTACCTAGGATTGCATAGATGGAGGTTAGTCTGACAGTGAAATTTTAAAAGACCATGATATTTCAAAAAAAAAAAAAAGAAAAAGGTAATATGTAGGGGAAGTTTGTGTAATTCTGAAACTCTAGTAATAAAGTCTTCTTTCTCAGTTTATGTAAACCAGTAAAATTCTCTGTCATAACTATAATGCAGATGAACACTCAGACAAGAGTCAGCTTTCACGCAAGCACTCTTATCCCTGAAGACATTTACACCTTCTCTAGTGTGACTGTTAACCTCAGGGCCTCCTGATTGAAAGATAATTAGTGTCCCCAGTGAAAAGCTTCAAGTGTGCATTGAAAGATAATGCAGTGGTACCCACAGGCTGTTGAGAAACACAACTCCAGAATTCTGTTCCTGCACTGTGTTTAACATTTGGAGGGATATTATTATTTTTAAGTCTCCTTTCCAACTGAAGAAATTTCTCTCTTCTCTTGAGAAGGAGAATATATACTGACTTTCATCAGCTTAGCATAAAGGCTGTGATTCTGGCATATCCACAGGTAGATCATACAGACAGAGACCTCTAGGACATTTCTGACCTCTCAGTAATTGGTTATACAGGGGAAACAGCCTGGTAGCTATCAGGCAGGCAACATAAACCAAGGTATAGCTGAAACTCGGAAAAATGAGGAACATAATACTTGATTTTGGCTATATCTCTAATGATAATTACGATTACAGTGAAAAGCTCCATTACATAGGTTACGAATGCGTATGGTAACGTAGTTCCTACCTCACATTGTTTACAGTCACATCGAGTGGGTGCTGTTGAAAATGGGAAGCAACAAGAGATCAAGGCAACTATAGTAGCTGTAATGTGCCCAAAGGGCAAGTATAGTAGCTGTAATGTGCTCAGGAAGGTAATTTGAGCCCAATTACTGATTTGTTAATATAATCTTAAGGTAGGCATTTCTCCCTTCTTAAAAGTGGTGGATCTTTTCAAATGGAAAGATGGTCTTAAAAATTTATATTATCCCTTAAAATTAAATCCTAGAAACACTGTGGTGATGAGCACAGTATAACTGCTTAGCTGGTTAAATAATCACTGCCATATATGCCACATATTCTTAGAAGAAGCCTTGCAATATTAAACTAACTAAAAAAAATATCAGTGGTTTAAAGTTCTTAGTTTCTTTACACAATTTCAGCATTGTGTATGCTAAACAGGATCTATTGTGGGAATATAGTGTACTGGCAAATATAATTCCCATCCTTTGCAAGATAGATTTATAATGTGTTTCTGTAGTTTTAATTACTAAGATATATCGCTAATTTATTTTTGTGGCAAATTCTAGTGTCATTAAACGAGTGATTTCCATTTGTAATAAAAAAATGTTTTACTGATTCAGCTATTCTAGAGAGGGCTTATTAGAAGTATCAGTTCATCTTTTAAACTAATGGTTTACTATTTTCCACAAGGATCCTTTATTTAAGTCTTCACGTATTCAACTACATATCATTTGCCATTTAGATGTTTATGATATGTGGATTGTTCTGACAAGCTTATTTACCATAATAAGAGCAAATACTTGCACTGTATGGAGCAATGAGTTTGTAAAATCACTCACGCTGCCAGCCATTCAGGTTCTTCAGAGCAATCTACTAAAAATATTTTGTCTTGGTAGGCAAAACTCAGCTTTTTCCTTCCCATGATTCTTTAACCTTCCAGTTTTGTTCAATGGATGGTAGAGAATTTATTTTTTTTGTTAGCACTTCTAAGAGGCTTCTTAGAAACTTTGTGTCTTTTTTGTGTAGTTTTTTTATGCATTAAAGAGAGAGTCATAGCCTGCCTCTGTAATGCTTTTTTATTGTGTGCTTTTTTTATATTTTCAATAGTAAATAATAGGCATATAGAAAAGTTATACAACTCATCTGAGTCCTTCTTTAATAAGTAACTTTCTTCCCACCCTTACTTCAGCATATGAAATTTATACGCCTCTGTTTCTCTAATACAAAAGCACCCACTCCTTTATGTGGCTCCATTGAACTAGCTACTAACATATCCTGCTAGGGTTTAGATATTCTTCTGTGGAGCACTGATTAGTAGTAAATACAGTGGGCTCCAAACTTGCCTTAAACAATATATATTGTATAATGCGCACAAGTGTAACATAAACACTTTAAACAGTTTTGTACAGTCTGTCTCAGCTGTGATTGCTGTACAGAATCACCACCAGCAAAACCCACTGCGCAATCAGAATTACACTATTCCTGGTAGACAGATGATGATGCCTCGAGGTATCGAGGGCATCATCAGAAGTCTGTAGGAGCACAGGTCTGTCTTAGAGACAGCCTTTCTGCTACGTAATGATGTGGCAGATGTCCTGTGGTATGTAGAAAGGAAAGAAGCTGAATGTATTGTCTGTGCTGAAGGTGAGCTTATAGTGCTGGTAGAGAGGAAATTGCTTTTGATCATTATCAGTATAACATTTGGTTATCAGTGTAGCAGTTCTGTCAGGGCCTCTAGCACAGAAATAATTTCAGTAACAGTTAATTGATGCTGAAAAGGCCTGTGCTTTGGAATTAAGGCTAAATAATCTGGAAGCAAAAATCTTTAAAAAGGATTTTCTGGACCCAATGGAAAGAGAGACCCCTGGTATGAGACAGACCATGGCCTGGTTCCTCAAAGGTTTGCCAGTGCACAATGCTCCTGGCCCCTGTGATGATCCTTAGGACACTGGGAGAACGCATATGCACTCATTGAAGTTGCATTTAGTGGAACTTTCATAATCCAGGTTGTTGTCCACAACCATCTCCTCAAATTCTCACTTGACCTTTCAGTTCTCCACTGCCCCAAGCCTCATGGTCCAAAAAAACCTTCAGAAGAGGCTGTTGCTCCTTCTCAGCTGTTGCTTGGTGCTGGTACTCTGCTTGCTCACTGCTATGCCAAGTTTTTTGATTTCTTCACCTTCAGTTCTGATTCCTAAGAAAGCTGCTCCGTGCCGAGGGAGTGGAAAAAGCACACCACAAGCTTATTTGCTTTACTACCAAACTCTCAAAAATATATGGTTCAATAAATCACTTGTAATATCTGGTCCATAACGCACTGAAAACTGGTGGCGCTCTAGCCATACACCCTGTGAGCGTGCGTTATACTGGAATAATACTAACATGTCAGTGACAAAATGCTGCATTAATTTACTAGCCAGCATCAAGCTAGTAAGTTTGTGACATATTCAACTTAGCAAGCCTCTTTTTTTTCTGTCAACACTGAGAATAAATCCTGGATTTAGGAATGGATTATTGATCTATGTGTAAGCAAAGATTGTTTCAATCTCTGCATCTCCCATTTAAGCATCACGGGAATCTGGAGAATCAACGGAAAGCAGTTTATCATCTAGTGCTACGCTTGCTGCATTGTCACATTAGCTTCTCTGTAGTGAGAAATTTGAAGGCAGTATTTGAGTAACAACTTGGTTTGGTTTGACCCTTTTCACCAAAGGTCTCCATTCTATAGGCACTCTCAGAAGTGCCTTCATATATGCGTATATAAAATGGAAATGAGTTAAATTGGTAAATTAGCCTTTCATGTTAATTTCTTATGCTCCATCAGGGTTTTTTTTTGTTGGTTTTTTTTTTTGGTCGTTGGTGTTGATGCTTTGTGAGCAGGTGTTTCGTAGTCCCTGTGCTTGGGAAGCCTGTTGCACTGGCATGTATGAATAGGAAATGCTCTTGTCGAATCTTTCTTTCTTTATACTACATTTAAGAAAGAGCTGGCAAATTCTGCTGTGCTGAACAACAGAGAGCTTAAGCTACTTTGATGTTGTGTAGGTTTGAACAGCTTCTAGACAGGTACAGGTATGCTTTCAGATATGTATATCATCTGTACTGAACAGGGGTGCATGTTCTCACACTACTGCCATACTAATTCCTTTGCCTCTCTCATTGGTGATGAGAGGGTGAATGTGTCTGAGAAAACAGGGACCATAGTCTTTGGGATAAAAATAGTATCTTATCATATATTCCTCTCTTTGACTTTCTATCTGGGATTTGGAGGGAGCGTTTTCATGCCAATACATTAGGCGCTTGAGTAAGGCAGGGATGTGTTTTTCTGTCTGTTTCTTATTCTGTATTACATGATAAAGTTAAGAATTATGTAGCAATGCCAAACATGCTAAGTGGAAGTATATATTTAAAAATGACAGCACCCTCATTAAAAAGTTTTCAGAACATGTATTTCCATGGTGTGAACATCTTAGGAACATTTCCCAACCTTTACCCAAGTCCTGTGAAGGCAACTTCGTGCATCAGGAAAAACAGCACAGCACTACTCAAGGAACATTCAGTAGCTAAATAAATGAATCATCTACTTTTGAGTAAGTACTGGTGGAGCATTGCTTCATTAAAAGTCCTTTAGCCTGCCAAAGAGAAAGGGAGCTTCCCATATGCTATATCTGAAAAAAGTGTACTCCCTAACATTGTGCTTCATGTGAAAAAATAACCAGATGTAGAGTTTGTTGATGCATTTCTGTGTGATAATTCTCCTTACACTTCAAAAATAGGGCTAAAGAGGTGCCACTGAGATTAGTCCAGATGCTCTGTAGCATCATTGGGCCACAGGTCTACCTAAACACAGAGTTCCTTGTCAGCTGCCTTTAAAACAAGCACAGATTCCTTTAGTACGAGCACAGGTCTGTGCTACGGCTCTACTACTGCAGCTCCTGGGCTGGAGCGAGACCACAGCCTTTCTTTTCCCCCCCAGCTTGGAGCGTGATGAAGCTAATGCACAATTCTCTGTATGCTAATTCCGTCTGCAGTTCTCTGACTGCTAATTCTGTGGTTATATTCAAGGGGAGTTTTTCATTGCAGAAAAAAAGCCAAGGTGCTTCTCAGCGTGCCTGCTTAGAGACAGAGCTGACTGCAGTGCAGTGTGGAGGTGCCCAAGTAACTCAGCCCTGGCAGCAGTCTGCTGCGGAAGCAGGGTGTTCAAGCATAGCCCAATTTACCCTACTCTGAAGGATTCACTTACGTGGCTTATTGGACTGGTTTTTTTCAGAATCCTGCTCCGTAAGCCCACTTCTCTCCAAGTGAAACGGTGCTGGTTTTGTTTTACGCTATTACAATTTTGATTTATTTCTGGAAAGCTGCCCCCAGCATTTTTGATCCCTGAAACAGCGCTAACAGTTTCTGTTGATATTCCACTTTGTCAAACCCTTTCTGAAAAATCAAATTCCCTAAAAGCGCCTTACTAAGCTGAAGGGAAAGCTGTGAGTCTGTTGAAGAATGTTCATATACTCCCAGGGAACTGATGAGAAGCTGTAATGTGCCACGCTTGTTTTGTTGCTACCTGTAGAGAGGGAGCTTTGCACGAGCTAGTGGAAAACAATATTTTTCATTATTTGTCACTGAACATCTTTGATCAAAGGTTTTACTATGATACAAAAATCCTATGTATTGTAATCTAATATGAGCTGGAGTAGTAACTTTGAATATTTTTCTCTTTGATTTCATAAAGATGCGGTGGTGTCCCAGCATGAAATGGACAAAGTTCAATTATAAACACTGATTTCTTTAAATTTTTTTTCAGACCTTACAGGATTTAGATAAAAGACATCCTTTTAAACTCTTAAAACGCTTAATGAGAAAGCAGATGAGGATTTGCAACTAAAAATCAAAGTGACTGTATTTAAACTGCACACAAACCTGAACTTACTTGGTATTATCAATTTCCCTGGAATAATTCAGACATCAGTGAGCAAGCCTTCTGTGTAAAATGAAAGTGGTATTCATGAGTTTTACTCTGACAGTACGAAGAACTTGATAGTCTAAAGGAGGGTTTGCCTCCTGAAGAGAAAAGAGAGTGTTAGCATGTGTGTTTTGGGGAAATAGTATTACTTTCTCTTTTTTTTGGAGGAGGAAGGGCATATTTATGTCATTTTAAGTTAATTTATTTACATCATCTGATAAACTATGACAAGGTGATGACATGGACTCTAGACAGTAAAATATGCTGTTAAAAAAATCACGTAAAAGTAGATGTTAGACTTAATGACTAATATCTGTCTTCAGTGAAGTTTTTCATTTTCCTTCACAACTTCCTGTTGTTCACACTGTATTCTAGGTGATATAGGGCCAGGTCCAGTTGAATCGTAAAGTCTGAAAAGTATGTTACTCATCTCAGGTGGTTACTGGCTTCTCTGTTGACCAAAAGCCCAAGCCATTAGCAACATGCTCTTGTCAGCTGTTACACTTTTACCTCAATTTTCAGCAAAAGGAGAACAAAACCTGCCTCCTCACAAAGGTCATTTTGGCATTCAAGCAATTCCAGAACACGCCAGTAGCCTGCACGCGTGTGCTTTCTGCATGCCCTGGGTTGTGGTACAGGATGAATGAAGGACAGATACTTTCCCTGTGAACGCTTGCTGCCACGGCAGTCCCTGAGCACCACTGGGATTTTCCACGGGAGCTTTTCCTGCACAGCGATCCACAGTGCAGTCGCCAAATGGCAAAGGGGGAATATCTGCATTGGATCAAAGAACAGGCTTTTCTGAGTATTTGACTTTAATTGAAATATGGAGGCAGTGGGAAAGAGATCAACATCTGGCTTATTAATATCCTCATCTGGGTCTTTTCCTCAGGCTTGTGTAAGGATTTCAGAGGACAGGAGTGAAAAACATATGAAAGGTGAAAGCAAGAGAAGCAGGGACGTACAGTAATGTATTTTGTTAAGTCCCATCTCCCTCATAACACAAGAGGAGAGGGAGGAGTTGAGGGGAAGTTTCCTGAGAGAGAGGACTGCCTGAGAAAAAAGGAGATCCAAGGCCTAAAGAGAAAGGAGAAATGACCCGAAGTGATTTGAAAGATGAGTCAAAGCTGGATGAAGTGAAAAGTGAAGTCCCTTTACCAACCCAAGCCCTAAACAAAAAGAGCAAGACAGGAAAAAGGCACAGGAAACAGCAGGGAAGATCAAGGGAAAGAAAAGCAAAGAGGAAAGAAAGTATGCTGAAAGTACACAGAGAAATGACAAGAGGCATTGCAATATAGGAAAGAGCAAGATAACCACAGGTTAGGGAACCACTGGGAGTACTGAATTCATAGAGAGGACCAGAGAAGGGAAAAAGGGTGTTTTCCAAAGATAAAAGAGAAGACACTTAGAAATGGGAAATGATAGATTAAACCCACCAAATTTCAAGCGAAAGGGAAAGCAGTAATAAAGTGAGCTAGAGATGAAGGGCGGAAAAAAGCGAGGGACCATTAGAATGACACCACCAGCTTGGGGAGATGGTTCATTACCTTTGAGATGTGGCGATGTACTATACTTTCCAAAAATCATACCATTAGAGTTCCTCTGGAAGCTCAGCCTAAGCTCTAAGCATGAGCTTCGTGAGTGGAGCACACAGTGTGAGAGCAGGTATGCAGTCTCTGCTCTTTTCCCCCATATATTCAACGTTTGTCAGTGGTCTAAAACATCCAATTATGACTTCTGGCACCAATCTGTGTGCATGAGTCCTTGAGAAAATATTAAGTCAAGACCCGGTAGGTAAGCAAACAGCAGGTTACCAGCAGGTAACTTTCTACTAGCTTCTTTATTTCAATTCAATAAGAAAAGGAAATTTGGGCAGTCCTCAAAGCAAAACATTTTATTAACTATGTGCAGCATTATTCTACCCTGTGTTTTGGCTTTGAGGAAAGAAATTCTTACTTAGGTCACTTGCACTTGAGTCTATGATCAGTTAATAAAATAAATAGACCACCTTGACTGCTGCAATTACAATCCTTAAGCCACTGGATATAAAACTAAACTTGGGTATTCACATTCTCCTAACATAGCTTGAAAATAACAGCGTGAGTCCGGGGGCAGGTCATTCCTTCTAGTCCAGATACAAATTAAAGCAATAAAACATACTGTACAAAATAATTAACTGAATGCACAGAACTATATAGGTAGGAATGTAGGAGAAACAAGTGCTGCTATACATTATCCAATTTGTTGAACACAGTATTTTCTATTGATTTTAACAACTTATTATTTGCTGACTATTACCTAAGCTCCAGTGAAGGGAGAAGTTAAACATAGAAAGCTTTCCTGATAACCAATCGTGTGAGGAAATTGCTGTGAAGAACAAAACTGATTCTTATTTCTTTAATCAAGCCCAGGAGTAAAAAGGTCCTCGGTTAACCCCTGGCCATCAGACTTTTTGCAGATTTGGTTGACCAACTGTTGGGTGCTGGCTAGGGAGCTGAACTGAACTCTTTAACCAGGTGACAGTGTCCAACTAAATTTTTCATAACTGACGGTATCAGAATGACAACTGAAACATGTCTTTTATGGTGTTTCTCCTGTGAGACATAGTCTTTCATCTATAGGATTTAGTGTCTGGTTTCCCAGTCACTGTTGGACGTATTAAACAATAGCTAGTAAGAGGCATCAGGAATACTCTGTGCACAACTATTTCTGTGTTGTCCTGCTTGAATTTTGACTAAACTGGTGTCCTAGCAAATTTTGTAAATGCTGAATCCACACATCACAATTTTCATCATTATTTTTTGTTGTGTATTACACTTTGAGTCTTACCAGCACACCTGGGAGTTAGAATCTCCTAGCTGAGTGCTGTTTCATGACAGCTTCATGATGTCTTTTCCAGTTGCGTGAATTTATTATGCTTTGGAATGGAAAAGGGCATTGTTTAACATGCGTTTCTTCTGTTGAAGTCGTATTTTGGAAGAAGTCAGTTCCTAAAGGAGGTTGGACCTGGGTGAAAATTGAGAAGGGAATTTCTGAAGAACGTATGGGTACTGCAGGCGAGGAGGCAGGTATTTCTGTGGGTGACCGGCTCCCTTACGAGCTGCTAATGCTCAGCAGCGCTCTGTTGTGGGTATTTCCACTGGAACTGTTTTGTCAGGCTGTCTGTAGTAAAACCAAGATCTTGTTCTCTTTTTCTTTTTTTCTTTTTTTTTTTCTTTTTTTTTTAAGTGCCAGGAAAATAAAGGAAAGAGGAGTAACAGTAATCCTGGTGTCCTGATCGATTCCAGTTGCAGATGTTAGGGTCTCTTATCTTTCAGATTTCCTTTGCAGCTTCTCTGGGGTGTTTTCTGCTCCTTGCTGTTTTGTGGCGTTGCTGTGATGCAGTCTGAGTTCAGAGGTGGTTGCGTTGCAGTGTTGGATGAACCGGATCCTGTATTTTTTCTTTATTAATTGAAGTAACAGAATGCTCTACACTCTCCTGTAGTGACAAGCACTTAAGTATGCAGTTGTATCAGTGTTCTGATTTTACTGATTTTCTGTGATTGTCCTCAACTGTGAACATACCAGGCCAATGTATTTTTCTCGATTAATTGGCACAATTTTAATCTGCATTTTACTCTGCCAGAAAAAAAACAAGTGAAAGCTCTCAGGTATTCAGCAGAGTTCACTGATTTTATAGGAAGTAGAGGAGAAAATCTGACTGTAAGCTCTGTCATAAAAGCATTATAGATTTTAGTGCTCCGAGTTCCTTATAAATCAGTGTCTGGAAATTGCAGATATACATAAAATAGATTTTTCCTATTTTAGTATCAATATACAGATTACAGACCTTCCATAATGCATAGTTCATATAGGAAAAAATTTCTAATGAAGAAGCACCTCTGCAAAGGGAGGTCAATCTTTGTCTCTTCCACCACAACAGGAGAGCGAAACCCATTCTAATAATGATAATAGAAGGGATAACAAGCTGGGAGGTGGGATGATCAGAAAGAGATTTAAATTGGATATCAGAGGAAGCAGAGCATTGACGTTTTTATCTTCATGATTTTATATCTGAATGTAGCAAAATGAATGCTGTCATTGGAATAAATAAAAGAAAATGCACCGGAAGTACAAAGCACTATAAATGACAAAATTCATATGGTATGAAGACAAGAACTGTGCTCAATAGAGAGTTGCCATCACACACATTGTTCTACACAAATCAACCAGAATTAACATGAGATTCTGTTACTGCCTGACCTATTCTCTCATTTCAACTATTAGAGACAGAACAAAGGAAAAAGGAAGTAAATGCAAAAGTAACAAATGTTTTGCAGAAGTGGGTAAGTGAGAAGTAGAGCTGAAGAGGTACCTTCATACCACCCCCACCTTGCTGTTTCAGCAGTAGTTACATTTGCTCCGTGCTGCAATGACAAGCTCAAATTGTCATCAATAAATGTTGATTCATTTTCACCTAATAACAGTAAGCAGCTCCCACTCAAAATCAATTTCAACTTTATTGGCAAGGCACTGCACATTTGTCTGCTCCATGACTGTGCTACATAAAGGAACAATTGAATTGAAAATTAAATGAACAATAATTGGAAATAAAATGTGCCTTTTTAAAGGAAAATTAGTGCTACACTAAATTTCCAGGAATCAGTTATGTTGTGTTTTTTTTCCTTAAATAGGTAGAATGAGTCAGGCTAAAAAATTAATTACATAAATATGTACACATTAATGTACATAATTAAAAATTGACTTTATCCTCAAAAGGATGCAAAGGCTATTCAGTAACCTCCTAGGGCTTTAAATCTGGCAAAAGCAGTACTGTTTCTGTGGTAATTATACTTCCAACACATTTGGATATGCCAATTGGATCTAAGTTCTAATTAGTTTCTTTATGTGACTAAGAGTGACAATCGCTGAATTAATTTAATGCACTTTTGTTCTGAACTTAGTGCCATTTTCAATATTTTTAGTACAGAAAATGTAGACTATCAAATGCTTTGCTTTATAGGAAGGCAGTGGTTTATCACATACAGTGTACAGTGCGCGCTCTTCAAATACATTCACTACATTTCACTGCACCGTTACAGGTAACACACTTCAGCAGTTAGGTTATTCAGCCCCAAGTGTTGGAGGGCTTTGCCAGAGGAGTGATGAGGACCTGGAACGTGTCAGCAGTCCGTCCGTACTGCGGTGAACAGCTAGACACGCTGTGGAGGTATAGAAGAAGCAGCGATGGCTGCTATCATCTGCAGTTGGTCTTTGTGATCAGATGGGAACATGGAATGAGGAAACCAAGCAGAGACAGTTTGTGCTTTTATTCAGAAATAGCTATTGGAAAGTTGAGTAATTACAAGAGATTAATATGATACCTCATACTTCAGTTCCTCCTCCTATCCTATTGCTACTTCCAATGATTTCTACTGGAGTTCTGAATCCAGTAGATTCTTGATTTAGTTATTACTTGAGATTAAAAGTATGCTCAGCATTATTCTTGCTCATTCCCTGACAATAGTATAACCTGAACTTCAAAGTAGAAAGAATTAGGACAGTTCTGAATATGGCAGACAGAAATGACTACATCGTTTTAAGACCATCTTCTTTTGGGAAACATAGAATTGTAGAATCACTTAGGTTGGAAAAGACCTTTAAGGTCATTAAATCAAACCTAACCTCTGTATTATTGCGGAAAGATTTGGGTTTTTTTACTTTTTGAGGCACCCATCTCTTAAGGAGGCATCTTCAAAGAATTGATACAAATATATTGAAATTAAATAATTTATAAGTTGCTCTATAATAGCCTAGTGGGTGTAACTAAGCAAACAAATATTTCAAGTGCCCCACTTCTCAAACTGTTAAATATGTGTACTCACAATTTGTTCCTTGTTTTGCGTCTCACTGGAAGATCTATGTAACACATATACAAGGGCTTTTCCCATGAAGGACTGAGAATAATGCTTTCTGTAAATTTGTGTTCAATCACTGTCAGCAAACATACTCCCCTTCTTTCACAGACCCCTTCAGCTGGTTCAGGCACCTTGCTATTTCTGTGACTCTGCATGAAAGTACAGTAGTGTTTTGGATGTTTTACGGGTGATATTTCTCGAATTATAGGGATGAATTCTCTGAGACACTAGTATCAGTAGAGGCCACTGGGACCAGCAGTAACCTACTGATGTTGATCTTATTTTTGTCAGAGCAAGATCTTTTGTGCCTTTAAGTAGGGACATGAAAACCACCCGGGTTTAGAGGCTTAAGTTACCTACCCAAGTCAGAAGATGAGCATCCCTCCATAGATTTCATGCACAGTCCATGGAGAAGGCAATTCAGAGCAAGAACTGGTACCTGCAAGTGCCTACCTTTTTGACTGTATGACAGGTTTGCATTGGCAATTAGTTTACAAGCCATAAGTGAGACTCTGCTCCAAAGTCCTCTGAAGTCAGTCGTTGTCCTTGTGTTGGATTTTGGGTTTAACACTGGTAATTGTACAGGCCAGATGAATGTGGTAATGAATTCCAGAAATGAAACCGGTAATGTTTGTCTGTGGTGCTAAGGGATGAGTGCTTGGTTGGTCTGTTTCTTTGTTCCCAAGATAAGCATCTACCACCACGTGAGAATGTAGGCGAGGTATATTTTCAGAGAAGTTAAATTATAAGTCAGTATTTACTAAATTCAAATTGAAAGGCAATTAGTCCTAGAGAGATCCCTGAGAAAAAGCTTCTGTCCGTAGAAGCCCAAGAAATATGATAGCACTAATGCAAAGCATCTCGTAGCTGACTTCTTTTTTCTGCATTATCTGTTGCAGTCCTTTCTAAATACTCTGAGGTGCCTGTCCAACGGTCTTTTCCTCAATCACCTTTAAATGTGCTTTTTAACCTGGCTAAAAATCACTGCTGTTTCATTATCAATGAGTAGTATAAGCTTTAATTAAAACTAGTGTAATTCCTTTCGTCAGAGTTCCTCTAGGAAAGACGGGCTGGAGCAGACAACGTGCTAAAATTATGGTAGCTATTATTTCTCCAATTAGTGTATCACTGAAAGTAAGGTAGAAGTATTGTTAGAGCCATAGTACTTTTTAAATGTTTTTCATTAATATAGAAGTCCTCTCTGAGCTCTTCTAAAGCAATACATATACCCCTAATCCCTAGATGCTGTCATCCATTGCACCTGGTATTTAAAAGCACAAACTGATATCCCTAATTGCTTCATTTGCAATTTAAAGATGAATCTGTGCGCAAACCCTTCCCTGACTTTCCATCCCATTGATTCCAGAAGGTGTTCTGTTTATTTTGTATGATCCTGCTTAAAGCTGCCTAAGAGGAATGACTGGCAAAGTTTTATGGGCAATGAGGAAACGATTTCTGTTTTCTCTTTCAGCTCGGCTGCTGGAATCCCATCACTGGTCTGAACGGGTCACTAACAGACAGAAAGTTGGAGAATAACATGCGAGGAGTGGTTCTGCGTGTGGTGACTGTGCTGGTAAGCATCCTCATTCTGTTGCCCTCGGAGGAATGTATTTTCTCCCTCTCGCCTCACCTTTTTATTAAGTACACCATTTTACCAAGAACTTAGTTGATGTTCGAGTATCTGATTTCAGCTTGTCAATATCAGAGCAATGAAGCAATTTCCAGAAAATAAAATTATTTATCAGTACAGTTCATTTCAAGGGGTGAATCAAACACATTAAAACCCATTTCTTCCACGGGCACATACTAGATTAGATAACACAACCATATGGACTCGTAAAGGGCAACTTCAAGTGCCCTGTTAGCTAAAGTTATCTAGTTGAAAGTCTAAATGATTCATAAGATGTAGCTGCCTTCCAATTACTTTGCCAAATTGAGTGCAGTCTGACACAAATTGCCGCACTCGGAAAATATTCAAGATCAACTTTAGGGTGAGTAATGTCAGTTCAGTAAAACTCTGCTGTCTCCTCTCAGCTATTCTTCAGCCAGGTTCTTCCCCTGTGCGGACACCTTGCATTAAGCAGCTGCAGCAAAGCTGTTGGTTTAAAGCAGAACAGAAAATGTCTACCAGAACAGGAAGGTATTTTGTGGTATGAGGCCAGTGTATTCCCTGCCATAGACTTCGTCTGCTTGAGCAGAAATTGTTGGAGTGGGAAAAAAAAAGGAAGAAATAAAGAGAGAGAAATGAATATGAGATGTGTAGGCCTCTTTGGACTGATGTCCAAACACAAAGCTGACCCAGGACTGCAGAACTGTAAAGGTTATATTGAGCTACTTCCCTCTCTCTGCTATCTGCTCGTGTTTTTCATTACTGATTTGGTGTTTGAGGGCCTGATCGCTTGCTTGTAAAGAACAAGGCAAGAGTGGTTTCCACAGTTTGCATTGCTGACATTGCATCTCGAAGGAAAAGGCTCAGTCAGGGGTGGAAAGTGAAATCACCAGAGCATGTCAGTGCCACGGACAGAGCACTTTTGTACCCCTCCTATTATTTTACAGGTCTTTAAAAGCTATTATCTGTCAAGGCATCCAGTCCATTCCATCTCTTAGCACAGTAGAGAACCTCCCGTGATAATATCTACAAAAAAAAAATCCCAAACCAAATAAGAAGGATGAATGCATAGAAAAAGACAAAGCAGTAGGGTGGGCTTTTTTACACTTTAATTGCACGTTCATCAAAATAGCATCATGGTGGCAGTGGCTGGTCTTTGTATTTTGCCTGATAATCATGTTAATTGATTCAGTATAATTTTTGTTGTTGTTTTTTATTGACAAAAATGATCTGTGGATGTTGTCTAGCAAAATAAATTCGAATTAGTCTTGGACTTTTTTTTTTTCTTATTTCTTATTCTCCTTCTTCCCTCTCTCCGCAGTCTATTCTGATTTCATCCCCAGTTATTTTAGTTAGCTTGCCAGAGAGCATTCTTCTTTCAAGTCATTATAGCATGAATATTTAGCAACTTGCAAAAATACAAAAACGTCATTAGTTATGCTGATAGGATTCTATATTAATAATAAAAACAGAAGGCAGATATTTAAAGTTCAGCACACAGCACATGGCAGTTCAGTCTCCTCACTGCAGTTCTCGCATGCTGCCTCACGTGAGCACACAAAAACCATTTGGTTTTGTTGACGGTTTTAGAGTACTTCCATGCACAACTAGTGAAAAACACAATTAGTCTGAATTGTGCTGTGTTGAAATCTGCTAACTTATTAACTGACTCTCATTGTGATGGTGAATGTGCACTGAAGGCAGTATATGGGGAAGATGCAAATGGTTCATATTGGCTTCACAGCATAAAACTTCCTTTATCCTTTTGAAATTGTAGAACTTTGCATGGCTGGTCAGTCCGATCTAGATAAAACCAACTGTGAAACACACTACAAATTGAGGTTCATTTGATTTTACTCTGCAAAGATGAGAGGCAAGGACTTTGTGAACTGCATGAATGAAGGGAGGAAGCAAATATTTAAACTCGTGAGCCAGAAACAGTATTTATCACTAGCAGTTCCCTTGACTGATGGTAGTTTCCCCCAAACGCCAGAAATCGGGAAGATGAAATATCGTTTCTCCCTCATTCACAAACTGCTGGCTGAGAGAGAGGCAGGCAGACAGACGGACAAGACACTGACAGAAAATCAAGCTCCTAACCGAAAGCCTGAAGAGAAGTTGGACAGTGTAGATACCAGAATTGCAAAGTGCTAATTATTTCTAACCTCTTCTAACTTTTGGATATCCTCAGATGTTGCTGCCACCCCTGTGGGTGACAGAGCATTATTTAGGGTGCTTACCCACTAGCAGTTTCTCTTACAGCTCTTACTAGATATAAGTAAGGGTTATTCATGAGGATATGCTGGCTTCTAAATCTGAGACTTAAAATATAGCTGTCATTTATCATTACTTCAAACATATATGTTGCTATAGGATAAATTTATAGGACCTTTACTTGTTGCTAATTATAGCTTGGTTCCCATCTTTATTCACACAACGTATTATAATGGTGCAATTATGTTATTTTTACCAGAACAGAATGAATAAATAGGTATAATACTTGAATTTCATTGGAGTCTTAGCTGAGATGCCATAGCTCTGGAAATGAAACAAAGCTATAAAAAACGCATTAATACTTGTTTTCTCTCGTTTTAAAATTAGACTTTTAGTTCCTCTATTTGTTGTTTTTCAAATTAGAAAAATTTGTTCTTAGAAAAACTTGGCCAACAAGGACACCAACTAGAATTTCATTAAGCCCTTTTCATTTTACAGCTATTATCAAAGGATATTTGCTGTTAAGGCTATTAATTTTGTGCAATAGAATAAAAATTTCAAGTTAGAATTTGGACAAATCAACAGAATTCTTTCAGGTAAATCACGGCCGTAGTAATATGTGGAAGTGCAGTGTTCGTCTGGCTTTATATCTGCTGGATAGGACAAAACTAGACATTTATATTTAACCTGTGTGATGAAAATGTGTGACTCTCCTTTGTGAGTGCAGGAGGGATTTCACCCATCAACTTTATTTTAGCAAAGATCTTTATCATACTTCCTTTTCCATCTTTCTCAGAGTTCTTCAATTAAGTCAATAGCTTTCTGTTGAAAGTAAAGAATCTATTATTGACTGTGGATGATTAGTTATTGTTATTAATTCTTCCAGTTTCTAACAGTATGGTCTTGATCCAGGGAAACAAGAAGGCTTATGCTAAATAAAATAATAATAACCTTGAATATGAATGTGTTTCTTTTTCATTGAGGTTTGAGAAGTTAACATTACTTTGTTAATTTATTCTGTTAACACTTTGAATCTCTTGTGTTTTTCTAGATAGCAACCCTTCTCCTCTTCCAATTTTATTTTGTTACGCCTTCAGGTTGAAAAGGACTGGTTCTAAAAACGGGAGTAGAGTTTGAGAGGACAGCAAATTGCAACACCTGGGTTATACTGCATTGCACTTATTATAAAATGAAATATTCTGCAGTCTGAAAATGGTAAATGATTGTGACTAATTTCCCCAAAGCAGTCCTTCAAAAAGCAAGTGCTGAACAATTCTCGTCATCTGTATCCATCTACCGACGCCTTTCCCTAGATAAATTTAATAATTATGTGCTATGCATCTGCAGACCCAAATCGAAATCTCTTTGTGAACATGACAGAATACAGTACGTCCCCAAATTGGAAATCTCTGGTTTCATTTGGCAGTGAATCCTGGCTTCTCTGAAGTTAATGGGAATTCTCTCTTTTGCATAAATAGGAATAAGAAACAATTCTTTGTGTTTTATTTTGAGGGGAACTATGGCCGTGCCTGTGTACGTGCGATTCAACGTTTTAAACTGTCTTGCATTAGTACCACGCTTTCTATGCTTCTAGAAAAGGTTTATTTTGTCTTCCTTAAATATCAAATGTCTGTGCCTCAGACTGTTTCCCCTCATGCAGCCGAAGTTTGAACTTTGTGTTTGACAAGTTACTTTTAAGTTCAAGTGGCTTGCTGGTGAATATCTGAAATGTATTCTGAGTTTCTGAAATGCAGCTCAATCAAAGGTCAGCCTAACAACTCCAAACAAGTTCAGAGTGGCTTGAATGAACAATTGTCCAAGAACAAATTTAGCTAGATATCCATTTTGGCTATTTCAGTTTATCCTCCTCTTTTTCAGAGGCTCGGTTTTATTGAAAGGGAGCTAGAATACAGCGGATATTTTCATAATATTGTCTTAGTAGTAGTGGCAATTAATGAATTATTCATGTGAATGTTAAGCCATCAGAAATGGAATGAGATTTGGCCTGTTTGGCAATGAATAGGCCAGCAGGTATTCACAAAATCACGTTTCTAAAAAGGCCCCTGTTGTTTGAAAAAATGAAAAAATTTGAAATTCCCTGTTTTAAAGAATTAACACTTTGATTGAAAAGTATAGAGCCTTTTCTGAAAGTGCGTAAGGTACAACTTCCTAATGGTGCAAAATATATTTGTGACTTTACATGAAAATTCGATACAGCTCCCAAACAGTAGGCATGTATTTTCACGTCTGGATGGTTCTGAAAATGCAGACAGGAAAGAAAAATAATAGCAAGTGATACTGAATTATTCTTTGCCATACATCCCTACGTACTATTTCTTGAGAGTTACTACCTCCGTTACGTGCACAGAGCTAAGGGGACCAGAGGCAGTTTGTTGACCCTTGGCTCCAGGTGGGCACTGTGGGACATAGTGTACTGAGAAGGCTGGCAGAGGGGTAGACAAGCATAGCAAAAAAAAAAAAAAGCATCATTTACACCAGGAAAAATATTATCATATGTGGACTAGTTTAATTCTCAATGGTTGGCATTAAATGCAAGCGCATTTTTTGCTCAGATTGGGAAAGAAACAAACCCGAAAGCAGACAATATCTTTAGGGACACGAGCTGTCAGGAGGTCTACATCGTCAGTCTCTTTTCCTGTTGAATGGGGAAAAGATAAAAAATAAGATATGAAGCTAAGTCCTGGTTTTAAAAGCTGAAACTGTCTTTGGGATTTGACTTCCAACACTGGTTTAAGCGAAGTAACAAAAGTCCTTTCCGAGAAGCTGGAGTATCTTTCAGAGCGAGAGGAAAAAGGAATGCCTTGAGAGATGAAATAGGACAGTGTTAAAGCATACTCAGAGGAACAAACAGCCAAAGGTCATAAAGGATAAAAAAATGGCAGGACAAAACCATCAGTGAATGACTGTAAAATAAAGATCAACTGCAGCAAAGATTGTGTGTGGGATGCCTCAGGAAATACTGAATAAATATCTTATGATAGTGTACAATTATAATAGTCGCATAGATAATACCTTTTCCATTTTCTCCCGTTGTTTTGGTGCTCACTTTTCTCACATAGTCCTGATCCCTTTCCCCGCTATCACAGTTGAATAGTGTGCACTTCTGTGAATCCTTCTTCATTTTGTCAGGCTGCAGTTTCTATGCACCAGTGCCTACAATCTTTTTAAAAGAGAATTTTAATTAAGTCATGTATTATACTAAATTCTGTGTTGCTCTTGTGTCTCAACGTTATCGGCATATTGGTGCACTGCAGTGTATTTCCTAGGGCAGCAGAAATGCCTTAGGAGGTGGTAAGGTTAAGAAACATTAAATGACCGTCTTCATCAGTTGTAGTATGTGTGTTTTGCGCAAACATATTTCAGTCTTTTACCTGTAAGGGATAAATCCTTCTTTGATGGCTGTTTCTGCACCTGAGTTTGAATGGCAGAAAAGCTGTAAGTGATATAGTCTATTCTGTCTGAAATCTGTCATAAAATCTCTATGTGCTATAACTCATCAATGTATTCAGTATATGCCATGTGTGCTGTAGTTAAAATATTTCAAAACTACTTGAAGTTTTAGAATATTCTGTTGCTAGTTGTAAAGAATGCATAATGTCTTACGCAGCAACAAATCCCTGTGTCTTGATTTCTCTTCCTTTTTGCTGCCCATGTTAACCTTTGAAAAAAAGCTGGAAAGAATGAACCTTTTATAAAAATGCTCAGTGAAATGGTGGTAAATTATAGCAGCAGTGGTAGAGGTGTTCATTTCATTGGTCAATGAATTAAATCATCAGGAGTAATGATGCATGACAGGATTAGGCTCACTATTTACTATTCTTCATAGCTACCCTGGTTGTTGACGTGAAAGCTGTCATTTGGTATCAGATATGCGTGACGAGACTGGTTTCATCTGTGGAAATGTCAGCTGGTATTGGAGTATCTTCATGGGGCAGATTTTCCAATTTGGAAACTTGATTTCAGGGCATGATTCTGGACAAGCATTTATTGAAACTGAAATTTTGACACTAAAAATATTCATTTTTACAGGTTTTAATAATAGTAGTAAGGAGAATTTTTTAAAATGGCTTGGAATGTGTGCTGACAATATGAATTGCTTTTTACTCTCCTAAAAATTTATTATCGTATCTTTAAAATGAAAAATGGAACTTAATTACTCTTTGATTGGTCAAAAGTTTTCGCAGTGATTTTAAGGATAAGCTAACTATTAATAGTTATAGCAAATGTTTCCCATCACAAGGTATGAGTAGCTCTCAGAGCTCCTATTACGCTTTCTAATGCAAAGAATACTTAGGCATTCAGTTGTAAGAAGGCTGTGGACTCAGCTTTGTCAGAGGTGTGTCCAGGAAGAGTAGATTTATGTTTGTCTTGTCTAGTCTGGGTAGTTTTATCCCAAGTCAGAGAAAGGAAAGACGGTTTTAGAGATTCTTTCTAGCTTGCATTTCCATGAAACCATATCTATTTCTATGTGAATAAAAGAAAATGGGTTGGTATTACTGGAGTAAAACAACATAGTAGCATGTATAGAGAACTACAAACTAAGGAGAGGGGTTTGCAGGAGCAGTTTGTGTTAACCTAACTCTGCTCAGGAACTTGAGTCAGAATTATGTGTTATTTAGATATTTTTAAATATAGAGTATGCAGGAAACGTAATAACGTTGTTATCCCCAGACTCTATATAGTGTGTTTTATACTGCTTCTTAAGTAAAGATTTCATCTTATGAAGGTACTGTTTAGAAACAATTTAATTGTAAGAAAACAGGCACTTCTATTGCAGTTCTAAGCCTGATTATGTTATCTCATGCTCTTCACATAAGACACTTTAATTTCTGAAAATAAGGAAAAACATCTAGACTTCAGTTGAGCCAGGTATTGTTAGAAAGCAAGGAGATGGTGCTGGGAAATACTAGCTCCCCAGCGAGACAGCTTTTTCCTAAAGTTCCCAAGTTTTTAGCTTGTGTTCTTAAGTAGATAGAAACTTTAAGGCTGAAAGTTGGCAATAATTGCATTATGTGGCAGTTATAATTATTATGAACATTCAAGAGAAGATTTGATACGTGTCTTTCTCCCTCCTCACCTCTTTTCCTTGCTTACCCTGCATAACAAGTAGCACCTACTATTTTTCTAGCTTGCACTCCGATCCAGCATTTCAGAAGCTATTAGCATATAAAAGTTACTCCTTAAGCTCTGGTGCCTTCTGGCACTGACTGTACACATCCTAGCTTACTGCACGGGGACAAACTTACAGAATACATATTAGTGCCATATGCTGAATTAAGCCCAAACTTTCTACACTGCGCTAGTCAGCTGAGATGCTAATCCCTTCCAGACCTCCGTAAACTGATCTCTGCCATTATATTCTCCATATTCCTATCCTACTCCTCTCCTCCACATATGCAGACAGTATGCTATCATTACATGCACATCAGTGTATTTAATATACTTGTGCTTGATGAAAAATTTGAATCTTTAATATCATTGCAGAGAAAGTGCAGTATTCAAGCAATGAGGGAGAGAGTAGTGGAATTTGTGCATTTCTTTCTTGGGGACTAAGAATGATGACCCATAAACAGAGATGGAAGAAAATAAGTTTCCCAAAGTGCTTCTTGCCCTCACCCATCTGCCCTGCTTCTCTTCCGAGGGTTGCCAGCCCTGTTCAGGGTTACTTTGCTAAGCAGAAAATGGGGACAGAAGCCATTTCAACTGTTCCCTTGCAATTGATCAGTGTTGGTAACTGAGCACCGTAATTGGGGCGCAAGCACCCATTGGGGCAGAGTGTGCCTTGATTAGGTGCTTTGCCAGAGACTTAGGTTTGGTGTAGTCTCCTCTCCATAATCCTCCTGTTTTCCTCTGTCTGCAACCATTTGCATATATATTTGAGTTGCTTTTGGAAAATATTTTGATTTTTTTCTCAAGTGGTACTGTACTGTGATGGGATTTCCTCAAAATACTAATAATTAAGATTATTGTTATAGCAACAGAAGCTAATATCTCTTGATAGAGGCAGAGCCCGTCTTTTCATTCCTCTTCTCCCCACCACACCTGTACAAGGGCCAAATTGAAATTGCTACTGACTGGGCACAGGTTACATTTAATAGCTGGTTTATGTCCCTTTGAGCTATCTAGCTTGTATTAAAACGGGTAGTTCCTAAACCTTACAGTTATTCACACCGCACATGCCTACTTTGATCATTTGTTTTACAAGCTTTAATGCTGGGAAACCCAGCCCCTTTTGTTTTCAATTAATATTTCCAATTCATTTTTCTAAAGTAGCGGGGGCTATGTGCTAGATGAGGTGAATAGCAAGGAATTCAAATGTTTTGGGTCTGGTTGGGGCCACAGTTTGACAGTAAGGTAGGTGCAATGCAAAGCCTGGTAGGACCAACCTAACTCATCTGTATGTCAAGGGCTACCTCTCAAGGCTCCCTGGCTCTTATCTTCTCACTGACCCTTACCCATCTGCTCTGTGGGCATATTTGCATTCCAGAGAGGTTTGTATAGCTCACAGAGCACACAGGAGATTTGGCTTTTGAACAGAAAAGGGGTTCTTACTCTGATTGTAATAAACCTTCCATACTATGAAAGATAGAAAAGGTGAACTGCATGACAGTGCAATGTCATGAAGTATTATATGAATTCATTATGAATAGGAGCTCTTGCGTGGCTGCTAGAAGAAGTACAATGCAGCTCCCAGCAGGTTAATATACCCATACTACACTTTTGCTAATTCCAGTATCTGAGCTAGCTACATTAAAGCTAGCATTGTGCTGTGTAGACATACCCTAAAACACTGCAATTGATTCCAGTCTCAATCCATATTCCTATCGTACAACTGTAATGGTTCAGAAAGAGCTATTAGATGCATTAAGTTATTGTGAATTAAAATCAATACACAAAGCTTGTCTGCATCCTAATAGAGCATTGCCGTAGATAGCTTTGAAAGAAGCCTTAGTCCCATTGCAGAGCAATGGGAAGCACTGGGGAGAGAGGCTAACATCTTTTGTTTGTTTATTCTACCACTGTAGCACTAAACTAAATAGCAGAATAAATCCAGAAGCCACTATTTCATTCAGGAGAAAAAATATTGTTTAAAGTACTGTACCTGGAAGCACAAACTCACATCTTGTTGAAGATGACAGTAAAACTGTCATTAAAAGTAGCAAGAGACTAAGCACGTGCATAAGGACAGTGGTAAATAAAGGTCAAATGTAAAATCCCCTTTAATATTGTATTCAGCTTCTGGGACATGAAGAAGCTTCTTGCTGCAGGGAAGGCGACTTTTCTGTTAGTACGACTGACTTTCTGATCAGTCCATTTGAAAAGCGCAGGATGTGAGAACAGTGGTTCTTGATGCCAATACTGTTACACAGCCCGTTGGCACAATAGGATATTGAATGAGTATAATATTTAATTCTCAAATATGTTGTAGTTTTGAAACCTTCATCTTTGTTTTAGTGTTATTAAAGGGTGGGGATAGTGTTATGTTTTGCAGCACCTTTTCTAACTGTTGCTAGTGGGAGAATTTCTGTAATGAGAGAATGAAATGTTTCAATTAAATTTTGGTCATTGATTCTAACATGAAGTAATGTACATTGCTGTTCAATTAAAAATAACAAGCTGCTGTGCTGTTCCTAGCCAAATAAAATCCCCAAAACAGTGGTCAATAAAGCACTTGAGGAAATTAACTATTTGGGGCTGCATATTTCACTGAAGTCTTTTGGGGAAAGAAATGCAAAATGGCTAACATTTAAAAGTGGGAGGTTAATTATTTTATGAATCAAGAAAAAAGGAATTATGCCTAGCAACAAGGCAATAGCATCCTGTGCTTGAAAATGTTTTGGTTATGGTTTGTGAGACTTAGTGCTTCTTGTCGGTTATAATGGCTGTGCTTGGTTATCCAGCAGCCATTGGAAGGGAGTTTAGAGATCCAGTAACGAGAGTGAATTTCAGTTTTAGGAGCAGCTTCTTAGCATTTGCAGGTGATGGAAGTTTCGAAGTGTCACAGTGAATATTTATTTCACGTGATTGCTAAGGCTCTGCTTGGGGTCTGTGAATCATTTAATGTGCCTGTCCACTGTTTCTAGAATCAGTGCCAAGTACAGATTGGCAGTCTTGCTCAAAACTGAGCTTCATTTCTTGCTTCTGTTTTTTCCACTCTCTTTCTACTTTCAGTAGGGAAGAATGGAAGATTTAATGAATAGAGAGTCCCATTTAATGAATATAGAGTGTCAATATTAAAGTATTATATCCCATTGTGTTCAGAAATTTCTAATGAGTAGACACAGAGGTCATTTTCCTATGCTTTGTGAATTCTAACCGCCCATATAATTACCTAATCTCAAAACTCTCTTCCAAACATATCAGAAGCACAGATCTCTGATCTCACAAGCCAATAACTTTTTGTTTACTTAATAATTTCTGTGTAGCCTCCTGGCTAGGAAGTTTTTCTGCACATGCTAAGGGGAAAAGAGGATTCAGCTGAGCAGGACAATAATTCCAAACATTTTGTTTTGCTTTTGCTTTTCCATTTATAAAGTAAGTTCTAGCATTCTTTTTAGCATTTTTATCTTTAGAGCAAGCATAAGACTGTCATAAATATATCAGGGCTCCGTATAGCTTCTATCCTGAAATGTCTCAAAGCCACAGAATCTACTCTTGTAATTACAGAGAAAATCTGTCTTATTCCCCATTCAGTGAACTTCTGATGATGTGGTGTGCACATAAAATCATTATCAGCTGGGCTGAGACCACCACTTCATTGTAAACAGGCCGCTGAATGCAACTTTTTCTTCCTCTCACATATTTAGAGTGCTGTGTTGAAGATTTGAATGGTACTTATTCTGTTCTTTCAAGAGTGTTTTCTGTAGTGTGTCCAAAAAGAGAGAATCTATACGAGAATACCAGAACCTCCAAAACCTGATTTTCATTAAAGAACTAGAAGATGACTGTCAAAGCTTGGAACTTAAAGTCACTATTCTACTGGCTGCTAAAAATCATCCTGAATATAGACTCTGGGTTTAGGGATGTACTTTTTCCCTACATGTAAGTTGTCCCTGAACTCTTCACAAGCAGTCGTTCTCTTGCTCTCCTTCCCTGCCTCCTCTAAGGCCTGAATCTATTGCTTGACTATCACCCACCTCTGGAGCACAGTTAAAAACCGATGTTTCTCTTTGATTGTCTAATTAATTAACATAATCAAGTTAAACTCTGAGTAATTGTTCTTTTCTGCCATTTAGCTTGAGTATTGCTCTTTCTGTTTTCAAACGTGAAGGTCTTCTCTGCCCAAAAGCTTTTCCCTTCTTCCTTATTTTTGACTTTATTAGGTGGATAGAAGAAGATCACTTCAGACCAACAATTACATGCAAATTATTGGCATGTGTCTGAGAATTTCGTCAGAGTAAATAAAAACTATATTTTGTACTTTTAATATTAGACTCTTAAAGCACTTAGAAAATCTTGTGTTACTTCTTTTTCATGTGCACCAGAAAGTAAGTTCTGAATAAGCAAAACTTTTAGCCCTTTATCTTGTTGGAAAAAAGCAATAAAGTGCAGCATTTTTTTCTGCTAATCTTAAATCTATACTGCTCCAAGCTCGATCAACCTCTGATTTCCACTGATATGTTTAACAAAATAAATTTATCCACTGCTTCCCACTGTTTAAAATTCAGTGCAGAGGTTGAGGACTGGATTTTGTATGTGTGACATTTCTTTTTGTGCCTATATTGCCCTGCTATCCATTCTCCCTGGACTAGGGCACATTACGATCTCTGTTGTCCACTCGCAGTTTTACCCTGGCAAGCAGTCCTTTCAAGAGTTAAGACTTTTCTCTCTCTGAGTCTAGACGTCTCATTTTTGGATCCCACCTTCCGTTGTTGTCATCTAATGTGTGCTTTCCTCTATCGGTTTTCCTGCTCTTACATTCATGGTTTGCCAGAACACAGGTAGATATGTAAGTAACAATGTTTTGAAGTGTTAAAATAAGATAGAGGGAAAAGAGTCTATGGTTAAGGCATATGTCCCTGATCCAGCACACTTGGATTCACTTCTCAGCTGTACAAGTCATGAAATCTGCGTATTTCAGTTCTGCACGTGGAAAATGGTGATGATAACTCTTCTTAGTCAATCAATTATTTCAGTGATTTGTGAAATGTGCTCAAATAATATTGTGTTGCACAATATTGTATAGGTTTGGGTAAGGCGTCTGAGCTGCTTAACCATCCCCTGATACCAAAAAGGGCACGTTCTTGGTACTTGCTCACTTACGCTTGTACAGTCTTACTCCATCGCTTGTCCTGGCTCTGGCATTTGTCTGGACCCCTGGAAATCAGATCAACTCATCTGACAAAAATTGAGTAGAATTGTGATGGCTGAGTGGTAGAATTGCTCTAATAAAAGAACCAATCATCACCCTAGCTATCTCATGAGAAGGTAAGTAGTTCCTCTGGTGGGAGGCAGATTTTAAATTATATCAGTTTTAATATGTGGCATGTTGATAACCTATGTCAGTCTATATGTGTAGTTTCTTCCTTAAAAATAAGTTTCCTTCCTTTTATAAACCTAGTGATAATAAGTAAATGATTGGAGACAAGCGTTTTTGTAAGCTTTCTTGAATGTACTTGTACTATCGTGTCAGCTTTCCCAACACTTCCCTTTTTTTATGCCATGTTGCCTAATCTTGGGTCTGCCTTTAGCCTTCCTTCCTAAAATGTGCTAGTCTGCTAGCTTTTTTCAGATTCTTTTGCTCAGGGGGTAATCATCTCTGGAACCAGACTTTGCCTTCTTAAAGTTATATAAAGCAATATGCACAGCTTCACCCAATATCAACTTTACCTGTGTGCTGTCAACTTTCATTTCGCTGCAGGTAGTATTGGCTGTGTGGTGTCTACCAGGGTTAACCCACAACGCTCTAAAGTCCTTTGATCCGCATCAAGTTTTAAATGCATTCTCCTCTGTATCAGGGCAGCACAGCTTAGATTCCACGAAGAAACCAGACAGTGATAACCGCAGAGCTATTTTGAGAAAGGGCCCTTATCACCCAGCTGCATTGAGTTGACAAGGAGGAACATTGGGGGTAAAGTAAAAGGAAAGTAGCTCCTCTCTTAAAGGATCTTCATTGAGGTTGGATACAAAGCCCCCTCCTAAATATATCTGATGGCTATGGGGTCCAGTGAGGCAGATCATCCATCTTGCAAAACCAAGAAGTTAAGGGGGAGCAATCCATTCATTTCCTTTTCTTTTTCCTCCTGAGTCATGCACACTGTGACTTCTTTGCTTTTCTAGACTTCCCTGACTTTACAGGCTGTGAAGTCTGCTCTTACCCCACAGAGGCTCATCAGTCCCCTAGAGAGGTGTCTCCAAAAATGGAAAAAAAGGAGAAGCAGGAACAGTGCCCACCCTTTGATCACTTCACTGCATCTTGGAACAATTTAGGTTTGAAGGGACCCTTGGATGGCATCTGTGTGAAGCAAGGCTAATGTTAGAGCAGGTTTTGAGAACTGTGTCCAGGTGAGTTTTGAATATCTCCAAGGATATCTCCGAGGATGGTGATTGTATGGCTTCTCTGAGAAAGACCTGCTTACGTAGTCTGAATTACCACTTGCTTTGGAGAGAAAGCGTATCAGGATTTTCTTGAATTTATTGGGATCGAATGGAAGCTTCATCATCCAGGTGAATTTTGCCACCTCCAAACTCATTTGTTAGCTTGCAAGTTTTTGACGCTGACTTTCTAAGAGCTTATTTTTTGTTCAAATTACTTTTCTGTTCAGTAGGTGAGAAAGGTATTGACTGGTTTTGTGTATTTTCTTTCTACAAGGTCTGCTTTCTTAAGGATGGAGACCATTATTTTTACATGAATATTGTAGGAATGTCTGTCTCTTTCCATGGGAGCTCCTAGTGTACAAAAAGGCAATTGGCATAGTTTCAGCTTGCGGCTTTTATGGGGGGGAAAAATCAAGAAAAATATTTTTGTCCTCTTTCAATGTCTTCTGAGAAATGTAAACAATTACAAAAAACACATAGCTATAGACTTGTTTTGTTTAGAATATGGTTAAATATTTTGCTGCTCCAGGCTTCAACAGAAATTGGGAAGTGTTAGTTGCTTTGCATAAAGCTATTTGATTATTTGTATTTCATTAAATGTATAGCACACTGGACATTTGGGGGTTCTTGTAAATCTCTCAACAGCAAACAATATTACATAGCTTAATAAAGACTGAAATTAGTCATGAAACACTGCATTTTAAACAGTGTTTTAAATCAGTACAATTAGCAATTGCTTTTTAACTAACTGAATAAAAATACAGTTTATGAGCAACTATTTTCTAATAACTTAGAAGTTATAAGAATAAATGCTTTCTAATATGAAAATTATCAACTTCCAAAACACACTTTGTACACACAAATCTTTAGAATTTTGTGCATAATGTGCTTAGATTGATAAATTACAATATTTATTTTTTTGTGGAAACATTTTTTTCCAGTAGTTTAGAGACTTTATGTAGGTAATCTCTCATCCAAGTGATCAGCAAAGCTGAATTAACTTTGCGTTTTCATTTAGGAGAGGTTTTCATCAACTTAGTTTGAATTTCTTCAATATTCTTGGAAACCAGATGCTGGAGTACTACTTTTAAAATTCATTTGTACTTGTCCTCCATTTTTTTATTTTGCTGATCTTGGAAAACTTAGAAGAAAGAAATTCTGTGTGACAACTGGGAAATAATAACTTGAGACTGTCAACCCTTCTGCTTTTTTTTTTTCCTTATAGTCTTTTGTTTGGTTGGTTTGGGGTTTTGGTTTGGTTTTGGGGGTTTTTGGTTTGTTCTTCTGGATTTTCTGCAGTCAGAAAACAACATCCTGCCAGCGCGGTCTGGTTGCATCCTCGCTTCTTTGGCAGCATCCTCAGCATGTGGCTATCCTCATGAGTGTTAACTCAAGCATTTACAAATGATGCTTTCTTATTCCAGGAACATCCTGCCCGCAATTCAGTGATACCTGTTCATATAGAGTGACATACTAAGAAACTAAAACTATTTAGTGAAGTATTAGTGAAATATTTGTGAAAAGTACTTTGGCTTCAAAGTCATTGGCAGAGATGGGTAGTAGAATAATAATTTTAAAAAATCATTTAAACCCCAGAAAAAAATGCCTCTGGAGATACAGATACAATTAAAGTTAGGGCCACAAATACTGTGGAAAATCAATTCTGGTTTCATCTATCTGCTTGTGGGTTATGCAGACTAGGAGGAAGTGGTCAGGAAGTGATTTCAGGTGCCTGTCATGGCCAAGCCATGACAAGGCAGAACTAACTTTTTCCACCTCAGAATAGATATTTCTGATGAACTAATATGAAATTACAGCACCATGTAAAGAATTAGAAGGAAGAAATGTAGGATATTTGAAAAAAAAAAAAAAAACACACCACCTAAGTTACAGTGCCTTCATGCTTTTTGGGAGGATTTGATACTTTTGCTCTACTTAGGTAGATCAGACAGATGTTCTTGGAGAAAATAAAGAACAAGCATAAGTGAGATCCATCTATGGCAAATATATTTTTTTGTGGTCAGAAATATGATCTCTTTTTGTGTTTCATTTTAAAAAGATGTGAAGGAAAATGTCTAGAAACGAAATACTCAACAGGAAGAATAACGCAGAGGGGGGAAAAAAGAAATTAAAGTTAGCCAAAAAATTATCTCTTTCTGAGAATGTTATTAAAAATATTAATAAAAAAAATGGAGAGAACAATTACAGATCTTGGCGAATAGGAAAAGAAAAGCATATTGTTTGGAAATCTTACCAATTCCAACTTTCAGTATCTGTTTGCATCCTTTATTATGGTCATCTTTTTGATGAATATTCACCCATTGTTCTTACGGACAAACTGAAGTCCCATAATTGATTCTCCTGAAACTAATCAAATGGATGCTCTTTGGATAGAACTGTTTAAAGTCAATCAGCTTATATTCAGATTCAGATTACAGTAGAAGGACAAGAGAAATGCATGTTTCTGTGGTATGGCCCATTTTGCCATGTTTTTCATTCCTTACAGCATGAATTAGTACTTGTGTTTATCAGATACAGTGTTTACCCAGCCAGTGGAAACTGTCAGTGCTGTAGAATCCTCCGTATTTATGGACAGACATATGAGCCCATGTCTGCCCTGCTGAGCATAAGTGCAGACAGAAGGCATTACTGAAAAGCATTTCAGTTGTAATGTTACAACGGATGATTTATTTCTGAAATACACAGCAGAGTGAAAAAAAAAAAAAAAACACACGAAATAGAATAACGAAATAGAATAACGAACATAACGAAATAGAATTTTGCAGGGTGCAAGAGGCACTGCTGACAATGTGTTGTAGGAAAGTTTTGTATACATGATATTTAAATACTTCCTCCTTTACTTTAAAAAGAAAAAAAAAACCAGCACCCAAATGTGGCATGTAATTTCTTTACAAACAGATGCCTCCTTTTTCTTTTTTTTCTTTTTTTTTTTAGGAAGAGCCCTTTGTCATGGTGTCTGAAAACGTTCTGGGAAAACCGAAGAAGTATCAAGGCTTCTCAATAGATGTGTTGGAAGCCTTGGCCACGTACCTTGGCTTTAAATACGAAATTTATGTGGCACCGGATCACAAATATGGCAGTCCTCAGGATGATGGGTCGTGGAACGGGCTGATAGGAGAACTGGTATTTAAGGTAAGGTTATTAATAGCTTGCTAAAGCTAAATAATACGTGGTATACTACATTTGCATCGGCCAGTAACCTTTTCTAAAGAGTCAGTGATAGCACTTTTTTTGTTGCCTGTCACCGTCATTTGATAGTATGCCCGGGCGCGTTGGACAGTACAGAAAAAGCTAGAAATAGTGCTTGCTGGTAACTATATAAGAAGGAGGGCAATCTCTTTTTTCCAACCAAAGTACAGCAGTATGAAATCTGAATGCAGTCAAATAATGGGATGCACAGCATCCTAATTAGTTTGGCAAGACCTGACAGAAATGAGTTGAAGAGGCTGTTCAAAAGAGGAAAAATTGGTCTTGTAGTAATTAGTGATACATTACATAAATAATGTATAGCACTTAGAAAAATGTTGGTGTCATGAATACATGAAGTATATAATCAACAGAAAATGTTTATTGATATATAATAACACATTATGTAGATGTATGAATTAAGAGTAGTATGTTCTCTATTCTGTAATTAATAAACCATTTAGTCTACTTAATTTTACATTAGATGTTCAATATTGTATCATAAATAAATTAAACCAAATAAATGTGCCTTTTTTTTTCCCCTCACTCTTCACATCTTGTCTGTTTGCAGTTTCTCCCATTAAGAGAGAATGACAGGGCTGTGCAGACTTGATTATGCTGATGTCTCATTTATGCTGTGAACATATATATTTTACTTGCTCTTAGTTAACCTGGAGAAGCAGCTCTTACAGCTAGAAAGACCTACATTTGTCATTTTTCTTTAAATAACTGCAGTAAATATTAATGTAAATAAACTGCTGGTTGTTTATGGAAGTGCTTTTCCAAATCTGCAGGTGGAATTTAATTGATAATCACAGCGAAGAGTAAGGAGCAATGCAGCCAGATACAGGACGTAATCAGTAAACACTTCAGCTAAAAGTTAGAAAAATGCTGGACAATGAGTCTTGCAGTAAAGGAAATAAATAAATAAATGGGAAAAAAAAAATCCCCATAACAACAACAAAAAAATTAGTGATAGGTTTAAACTGTTCTGCCTTCTTGAGCAGTAGGAAGCCTGTTGGAATATAAAACACATGCCACACCCGTGGCACAGTTCATACCTCTACACTGTAGCGATGAACTTCTTTAGCCATCTCCCTATGCTTTTACAAAGCTGGAAGGTGGAATGTTGTGATCATAGATGGTAAAGTGGAGCCACTTCGAGAAGTATATTTTCCTCCATCTTCTAAACTTTAACAACAAAAATCCCTTGTCTAATCACGAGATGTAACACCACAATGGCCTATTGATTTATTTTTATCATTTTTTCTGCTTTTTAAAATCTGATGTTATACTATACCCTACTCTCCACAGTAAAGGACTCAGCAGGCCACTGCATAACACAGGCTGGAGCATTCTTAGTCCTAGGTGGCTCTGGAGATTCAAGTGGGTCTGGAACATTTTTTATTTATTTGAAATGAATGATTCATAAGGCAGAACTCATAACAACTGAAATCAAAAGGTTCACTGAAAAATATGTATGGCATTCTTGTCCCCTTGGTAGGCAGGACTCATATAACTCTAATAACACCCTTAAGGTGGTAACCACCTAGTTCTGTAAATAGATGTCGTGAGTGGAACAAATCTACCAGTCTGCTATAATTTTGCTGTAGATGAGTATTAATGGATATGGAGTCTTTCTCTACAGTTAGAAAGTACGAAGAGCTAATGGAACTGCATTTGGAATTCAAAAAGCGTATTTTCCCAATACTATGGCAGTGTATAATTTTTTTATCTTCCTTACCCCTCATATAATGAACAGTAAATGTTCGCTGTGTCCTTCTCTCCCATTCTCTCTCCCTCTTAAGGTGAAAGAGAACCTCTGGGCAAGCAGCCAGTGAACATCTACCCCTTACCAAGTGCAAGCTGTTCTTGAAAGGCTGCTTTCTTATTTACTGTGAACTGAGTTCTGCTTCCAGAACTTAAATATCTATCTGCTTGGCAACTTTGTCAGGGGAAGCAAAGGAGCAGGGAATAATTTTAAATTATAGGTCTAACCTGTTTAAAACAGAATGTTTCCTTGTTTTCCCAATGAAGCCTTACATGATGGTCTGGCCAACATGTGGAGGAAATCCAGAAACAGAGAGAGTGCTCTTTGCCTGTTAGTGCATGAGCCAGCAATGAGTTGGGAACAATGTGTTTCTGCAAAAGACAAGTCCCACTCAAGGGTAACAGGAAACAGCTGCCTTCTCTTTTTGAGTATATCTCATTGAGAAGGATGTATGTGGCCACTACAGAAGATGTGCCATATGAAATGGCAGTTGCTGCAGCAAGAACATAATTTCTGCCTTCAAGGTCAACATACACTGTTTGCATTAATCTGATTCAGCATGCGGTGGGCTGTGATGCTGGTTCCAGTATCAGTGAGAGCAGTCCCGGGCCGCTGTTGTTTGCAGCAGCCCTGCTTGAGCTGCAGTGCTGGGCAGAAGCCCTGCAGTGCCAAGTACGTGCCCTGGATCCACAGTTGGCCTCACAGATGTGAGACTATGCCAAGTTCATTCTGTTCCAGCTTTGAAGACAAGGTCCCTGTTGGCTGCTAAAATAGGAGCTGGAATCAGCAGATCAAAGCAACTGGTCTTTAATTTGTATTTGGAAACTGATTCAAGTCTCCCCTCCTTTGGTTGTCAAGACCTATATTAGGTACACTCTTGCTCCATACACCTTCTCCTGTCAAAATAAACTGAATGTAACCATGCTATGGAAAGCTTTCTGTTTGCTGAGCGCCTGAACCAGAAGGTCTATGGAGGCTAAATACACTTTCAGAGGCACGTGGTGCTCTTGCCCCTCTCCTGTCAAATGACACAGGCTTTCAATGCATCGCACAGAGCTTCATCTCACAAACTGAAAAAGGATTAGTTCAGAGAGCAGCAGCTTTTTGTGGAGAAGTTAAAACCATCTCAGGGGAGCAGCGCTTTACCGCAAATCTTTCTCTTGCTGTTAGTTATCTGTGTGTTTTCATAGAATCATAGAATGGTTCAGGTTAGAAGGGATCTTAGGTACTGCAAGGCTGCTATAAGGTCTCCCTGGAATCTTCTCTTCTCCAGGTTGAACAACCCCAACTCTCTCAGCCTGTCCTCATAGCAGAGGTGCTCCAGCCCTCTGATCATCTCTGTGGCCCTCCGCTGGACCTGTTCCAACAGGTCCATGTCCTTCTCGTGCTGAGGACTTCAAAGCTGCAAACAGTACTAGCACTGTTCATAGCGCTTCCTTTGGTTGCCCTGAAGTCCACATCACCAGAGGGATGAGCCTGTGTGACAGGCAAGAGAAGTGGCTCATGACATTTCTGGGACAGGACAGTAGGCTTTCGAGCACAGGTCTGGACTTCCCAATGATACTTACATCCATCAATCATTATTTCCACATTTCTCCATGCTACCTTGATTGCTAGGATTTTTTTTTTTCCAATGAGGAGGCATCATGAAGCAAATAGCATAGAGAAAACTGCCTGATTACACTTAGGTCCATCAGAAAAGGAAAACTAAATACATGCCTAAATATTTCTAAGAGAAACTGCAAGCCAAGTAGAAGCCTCTTACAAGGCTCTTTTTTTTTCAACGCATCTTCCTAAGGGGAGTAGCATAGGAAGGAGGAAAACACACAGGGAGGACAAAGTCAGAAGAAAAAAGAATAGCTGAGTAAGAGGAGAATTATTTAGATGTATGTGTGTTAACTTGAGCAAAAATGTCTCTCTGATTAATTTTTGCATGTCCATATTAATAACTGCGTAACATGTGGGACTGTGGTTTATTGCTTCCAGCATTCGTTGAAACTTGATTTAACATTGAAAAGGAATAAAATGAAAGGCCTTGTGGGAGCAATTTAAAGTAGATTCATTTATTTTCCCTCTTCTTGATCATGAACCACAGGAATCATCATAAGTTTGCTTTCTATGTGTACGAGATGTGCTTGCTTAAGCAATAGCATAGGGGCATTTCAGGGATTTCTAGGCTTTGCTGATGAGCTGGTTCTGTGACACCAGTAACAATGCTATCAGACCCATTTGGTTATTTATTTTGGATTTTCTGATTCTGGTAATGTTGCCCTACAGTGACCTTAGGATAAATTAAGGATAAATTCCTAAGCAGGTTACATAAAGAAAAATAATGCCCTCTGCTGTTTTTTTCAGTCAGTCGGTTTCAGGAGTCACAGTTTCATTCATCAGAAAGGTGTTAAACAGACGTCTGAGATGTTGATAGTTGGTTGATTTTGGCACTGCGAAAACTTTACATGTTTATAATTCAGATTGGCAGCCTTCCATCTGAATATTGACATTATTGCATGCATTTGCCTTTCTATCTCAGAAGCATTAAGTGAACCTTGACTTCTTCAAACTGATGTCTTCTCTGATCCAATGTGACATGTTAATGACAAGCATTTATTTTTTTTCATCTTACAATTTTGATACAAGTTGACAGAATCTACATGTAATTAAGAATGCTCACCATCAGTAAGTCAACTATTAAGTTAAGCTTGGTTTTGTGCTAAACGTATAGTTTTCTATGAAACTGGTGTTTATGATTCAATTTAGTAAGTAAAGAATTTGAGTTGTCGTATTCCAGCGTAACTTAGAGTACTGTGAAGTCAGGACTTATCTCTCTTCTTTCTATGTTTTACTTTACTACCACTCTTTAACCGCAAGACATAATTATATCACAATTGCTGCTGCAGTATGACAAAGGAAATGCAACATTTCCATTAGGACGACATTGTTCCTCTGTCATAGATGGCTGATAACCAGAGTGGAACCATAATGCTGGGGAATTTGGAGAGACATAAAATAGAAGCAGTTTTTCCACAAATACCACATACTGTTCTTTTTCATGCAGTGCCCTTCAATGTATTTCATGGAGAAATACGTTTCTCTTTAAAAGAAGGGGAAAAAAAGCAGAAAAAATCTATTAGTTATTCAGTCCTAGAGTAATCTATTATTTGGTAAAAGTATCTTTGTTTATGATACTGCTTTTCAGTGGACAACCTTTAAACATTTTACAAATAGAACTTGAATTAGCACCTCACAATATTCTAGTGTGGTAGGGAAGTATTTTAGTAACATGCTGATAATTAATAACACAGCTAAAGTTAAACAGCAAGGGCTAAGTCTAGGACTTTTTGTTTCCATGTGACCTCCTTTAACCCTGAATTCCTATTTCACGTTTTGATATACACTCAGGGAAGGGGGGGGGACACCACCATAACAAAACAACCCTTATTCATTAAATAGAATCATATTTTCCTGTTTGACAACTACTGGTATAGAGAATTGGACTTTCACATTTGTAAATTATTTTTAAAATACATTCGTATTCACAGTTGTGGAAAACGGTTCAAATGATGTCTGCTTTGCAACTTGCTGAGTGGAGCTAGGACTTAACTGTTAGCAGAGTTACTTGTTGACCAGAAGTTTTATAATCAGAGGATAGAGACTCATATGATCTGAATGTTTCCATGGACAATTCTGATTAAATTTTTACTTAGATTACTGATTGAGTTTGCTGCTGCCCATGGGCAAAGGGCAGTGAAATCATCACCCACAAAAAATTGTTAGGAAGGGACATGAAGTGAATTCATGGAGCCATGCTTTCAGCTGTGCACATCAACACAGGTTCACTTAAGATGCTAGAGAATCTAAGCCACAAATTTAAGCCGAAGCTCCAATTCATGGCTTTTAAGCAAATCAATATTTCAAACACTTTTTTCTTCCAAATCATCAGCCTCCAGCTATCTTCCACCACTTTCTCAAGCTAGTGAACAATTAATAAAAGTTAATGTAACATCATTTAAACTGGTCTTAAGTCCACTGTGGTTAAAAGTATGTTTGTACCATGGGCTGCAGAGTGTTTTGCAGGTGGTATTAGAAGAGCCCACACGATTTGCAAATTTGATTCTAATCAGTTTCAGCTTCCCTACCCTTCTCACTTAGTATTTCACGTCACATTTCTAAGGCACTGGTAATCTCTGCCTTCTTTGGGCAAGAAGAAAGAAATTCAAGAGAGTTAATAAAATTTGACACGGTACTGAGACTTTCAAGCCTTTGTGATGTCTTCACCCTCTTCCAAAGGACCCCACACTGCTTTAGGCAGAACAGAAATGGATTAAATCAAACTAGCAGCAGCTTTAAGTATTTTAAGTACTCTTTTTCATATTAAAATATCTAGAATTTATAGTATTTTTGTTCAGTATTCAGGCTTTTTTAAATGGTGTTAATGTGTCTGCTTTAAATACCCTTTCTTGTTTTCACTGCAGTTCTAATTGTACGTGTGAAAAGTAAAATAGCACCTGCTGTAGTTGTGCCTGGTGTCTCTGGAGACCTAATACCCAGACATGCTGTGAAATACAATTATTAGATCAAGGAATGTTATTCATCCTCTTCTCATGTGAAATGGGTTCGTTAAATTAAAAAAAAATGTAAATGGCATAAAGCAGGTCTGAGTTAGCTGCAGGACAGGTTGGCATAGAGAGGAAGTGCTTAGCAGGAGGATATAGAGGAATACATAGTAAAGGAACTGCGTGGAATATCTGCTCCTCTGAACTTCAAATTCTGCAGCCAAAACTGATGTTTTTCAGAATTTCAAGTGCCCCCAAAATCCCAGGATATATGAGGTGCCCTTTGTTGTGCAGTGCCCCTTTGTCATGATCATCGTGTCATCAAAATGTTGGATATCATGTGGCTCTGTCAGGCAACTGGTTTCGTCTGATTGGAAATGCTATGCACAAGGTCTGCCTTTTGCCACAACGACAATGAGGGCTTCAGTAAATGAGGCTGAGAAAAATGACCAGAAGTAAATTTTCTCCAGCTATTATCTGTATTTGAAGTATTTTGATTCCTTGGAAAATAAAAACTTAGAGAGCTGATGTGACCAAGTCCACCGAGTGAGGTTTTGCTTACAGAAACTAAGACGTGGTACAGTTATTCTGTTCGAGCTTTAGTCACATTTCTGTGTTCACATATGTGATGCTTGAGACATTGTCCTTGGCATCTGATTCTCCATAAGTTTAGCTGCTATAAATCACAGAGGTACAAAGATCCTCCCAGTAGCTCCTACTTATGCATGTTGTTCTCTCTCCCTCTTTCCTCAGAGAGCTGATATAGGGATATCTGCCCTAACCATAACCCCAGACAGAGAAAACGTGGTGGACTTCACAACACGTTACATGGACTACTCGGTGGGCGTGCTGCTTCGAAAGGCAGAGAAGACAGTGGACATGTTTGCCTGCTTGGCACCGTTTGACCTCTCCCTGTGGGCATGCATAGCTGGCACTGTGCTGTTAGTGGGGCTACTGGTCTACCTCTTGAACTGGCTCAACCCCCCACGCCTTCAAATGGGATCCATGACCTCCACAACCCTCTACAACTCCATGTGGTTTGTTTATGGATCCTTTGTGCAACAAGGTAAGAGACAGAGGGACTCTGCCTCTGAGAGAAACCCTATGTATCCTCCTCATTGCTCTAGAGACCTTCCTCTTCCCTGCTTCCCTTCCACAGCCCAAGAGGGACTGGGAGCACTGGGAAGCCCTGTACTATAAGGTTTCTAAGATATTTGTCTGCCCAGTGTGGGAACCATGAGAAGTGTGGAGCACTACATGCTAGCTTCTTTTGGTGTGCAGTTGTCCAATTAGAGAAAGATTACTTTTATCTGGAAAGAAAAAAAGAAAAGTATTTCTCATCATCTGCTGGAGAATTATTCATAGTTAATGTGAGTGCTATGTTCTTACGCAGTCAGACAGAAAATGTTGGGATTTGGCTTTTGAACTAAGTTTAGACTAGTCACCAGTGCTAAATGGTCTTACTGTATCTGATATTCTTTCCTCCCTCTTCTGATTTACCTCAATTTTCCTATATAATGTTTAGACTCAACCATCTCTGACCTTCCTGGATGCTTTTTCAATCCCCTCTAGCATCTGGTGTAGCCCAGGCTATTCCCCAATTTTGATTGCATTCCCAAGTCGTTCACAATCCACTTCTGGCAGAGCTTTAACCACGCATCCTAAAGACATCAGGGACTACAGATCTTGGCTTGGTATAAGCTACTTAAAATTCTGGTATACAAACTAGGGTTGTAGTGCAAAGTGGAATAAGAAAACACTTCATATGAGAATAAAGAAGATTTAGATAATAACACTTGACAACAAAACAGAACGAATACCTGCTGCCATATCCATGTAATTGTTCGTCAGTCACTACCGGCACTGCAGGTACACCTATTTGTAACTGCATGGAGCATCTGCTCTACAACGAGCCATGGCCACTTCAAAACTCCCAGATAGTTTTTTGGATTTTAACATGAATTTGGATGGAACACTGTAGGTAAAAGCATCATATTTATGTAACGCTGGCAAAAAGTAATTTAGGAATTACATTATTCCCTGTTAGAAACAATCAGATGGCAGATCCATAAAAACTAAAGGTATGCATGATAATAAAGTATGAAGCTCCTAGAGTGGAAAAAAGCTAAATTAACCCCACCATCAAAAAAAAAGAAGAAAAGCTGAAGTTGAGAATTTCCACAAGAGGTGTGATTTTGAACACTTTGACCTAGAGACATTTAATTTAAAGTTATCATTTGCATTGAGCAGTGTTGGCCAGCTGAGGAAAGCTGAAGAGATTGTTTCATGTTTGTTATGGATATTTTTTTAAAGAAAACCAAAACCTTCAGAGCCAGCTGAGGGCTAGAAAAATTTTTTGAACGTATGTGGGTGGGTTTATAAAGTTTTCTTTCTGTCCAAAATATTCCCAGTGTAACTGTTTAGGGAATCCAACTGTGAGAGAGCAGTTGGTCTGTTACAGAACTAGACTCATTACATCTGTCTGCCTGTTAGATTAAAACTTGTGAATTAGTTTCTTTACTGCGTGAACGCGAGTAATTTTACATAGGTTTATTGCTTGATATTAGCCTTAGCATCCCTGCTGTACTCCCAACATCATTAGTCCCTAGAAGATTTATAGGAGACTGCCCAGCAAAGGTTAAAGGAGGCAAAGCTAATTTTATCCCACACTTCAGTCTCATGAATTATTATGTGAATTGTTTGCCTTCCGTCTATCCAGGTAAGCCTGTGTGTTGCCCAGTGTCCCAAAGTTTCCAAAGTCATAGATCCATAGTAGCCTGCAAGGGAGCCCTTCAACAGATGCTCAGTGAGCTTACAAAGAAAAGGTTTTTCTGACTAGTCAGTAAAAATGAGTACTTGAGGAGGGCTTAGAGGGAAGCCTTGACTTAAGCATGAAAATGAGGAAGAAAGTAGATGAAAAGAAATGGGACCAGATGACAAAAAAAGCAGAATTTCCTGGAAAAAGCAAAGGAATTTGCTCAAGATCTGGATCCACTTCCCATGGTAACAGGGTCATGAGGTACAACTCAGTATCAGTAAAACCTGCTGGTGGGACATGGCAGCTGGGAGCGCCAAAACTGTTGCGGGACTTCAGAAAAAGAAATTCACAGAACGAGGAAGGGGAGAGGCATTTATTTGCATAGACAGAGGTCTTAACCACCCTACCAAGTGGATTTTCAGCACAACTCCTTAGAATTCACTAGAATAATAGAAAATGTTCACTTGGATCCTGCTGAGTGAGGGGAAGCTATAGATACATCTCTCCATCGAACAATAAAAGGACAGTCCTTGATTTGCTAGAAGGAAAAATGACAAAAATGTAATAGGGTTGATACCAAAATATATGAAACTTACAGACCAATTTAAGCATAAAGACTCAGAAGATCTCAGAAAACCAGCGCAAAAGAGTAGGAGATCCATTTATAATGTCAGCCTGTATTTCACATTCAATTTGAATATAACAAAAACTATATTAGCTGAAGTGTTATTGTTTACTAACCCTTGCGAATACAGAAAAATTAAAGTAATTTCCATTGACAGACTAACTGGCTATTGGTGGTAATTTTGCTTCTGTTTTCACTCATCATCTCTTCATTCAGCAGAAAAGCTCTGCAGGTTTTATTTGTTTTGGAATAGCAAATCTGTCGCTATTAATCGAGATTGGCAGATCTTAAGTGTGGCAGCATGGGACATTTCAAATACTGTCACGTTCATTTAAGAAGTCTTTCAGCTGCCGATTTAAAACATGACAAGGTACTAATTTCTGTTATCAAAACATACAGCCAAAGTTGCTTTTATATCCTGCACCGAGAGAAACAAAGCAGCATGAATTGAGGATTGCTAGTGCTTTGATGGTGCTGGATTCTTTGTCTGGGGCTACTGTGTGCATTCTGGTGTCATCCTCTCTTGCTTTCCTCTGGCTAGAGGAAAGATTTACAAGCACACAGGCTGGCACCAGACCTGCCATGGCTCTGAAGACAAAAGAGGCCTTTGGTGCAAAAATATGAGTCACTCTTTAAGGAAGCCTATAACCTATTTTGATTGAAACAGAAAGGACTTTTTTTGCATGTTCCTGCTGAAATAGTTAGAAACCCTGCAAATATTAGTAGGTAGCTTTGGTCTGCTGTGTCACTTCGTATTTTCTTTCAGCCTTGACTCTGATGGTATGATCAAATTCTATTAACAAGTTTTAGCCTTTTCCAATTTTTGAAACATCAGATAAAAATACTGTGTCATTGTCTGTAGACTAGAGTCAGCACAGACCAATAGTTTTTAAGGCAGGTCTATGATTACTGTCACACTCAGTAGCAAAATTTAAGAATTTTTGTTTCCTTAAAGGTAGACTGAAACTTAATGCCACTGCTTCTTATATCATTTAATTGTAAGTCTTGGCTTTCAATTTCTTTTTTCCCCATGTTGGGGTGACCAGTCTAGGTACCATTTTGAGCCTCTTGTAATATAGAGGTATATTTTCTCTCAGTTGCCCTTGTAATTTTATTTTCATTCATCACTGAGACCAGTGTGTATGTGTTTACATATGTTATTTTTGCAATTTTAAGATACATGTGATTTTTTTATTAGAAGAGACAATTTTGAGGATAGAGCTGCAGTGTGGCTGGGGGGGGATGTCAATTAATATAAAAGTGTATAAACTGCAAAGTGGGTTTTTTTATTCTGTACTCAAGCCCTTAATTTAAACAAAAAATGGTAGCCAGTGCACTGAACTGCTTTGTCTTTCTACCCAATATACTCATTGAATCTGCAGTACACTGTGACCACTAAGAAGGCAGAGACTTTTCGTTGATCTTGGCTGTGCAGTGCTGTAGGTTACATTAAAAACAAATGGTTCTGACTCTGAACTACTCATCCACGCATGAGATTCTTTAACACACATCTGTTATCTCCAAGTTGTTTATTTACGTCTAAAGATGAAGCAAATTTGTAGATTCAAGCTGTGGAAGATTTCAGTTATGTTGAAATTTAGTGTCATGACTTCTGAATTTCTTCTTTTCCACTTGCTCACGTTAGAAAACTAAGTGGCAAAAGCTCTGTGTTTTGCATCTTTTCAAAATTAGCTTTTTCCAGTTGGACTGAAAATGTTATGGTTTCCTTTTCAGTGGGTTTCCTCTCTCTCTCCCTCCATATTTCCCCTTGGCTTCCCAATCCACTCCTCACAAGTTTAGCTCTCTGGCTACCTCACGCTGCAGCTGGTGGTCACCGTTGCTGTAGCTTTCTTCTTGGGTATCACTCGTGACCCCACTGGTTCTGCTGCTCCTGCTCTTCCCCATTGACTTGGCTCCTCTCCAGGCCTCAATTATTAGGTATTCTACAAAGCTCAACAACGAGAGGTGCAAAATCCTGCCCCTGGGGAGGAACAGCCCCAAGTACCAGTGCATGCTGGGGGCCACCCAGCTGACTGAGCACTTGCACAGGTTGCCCAGGAAGGCAGGAAGGTTGTGGAATCTCTGTCCTTGGAGATATTCAAAAGCCATCTGGACATGGTCATAGTCAACTGGCTCTAGGTGCTTGGGCAGGGGATGTTTGGACAAGATGGCCTTCAGAGGTCCCTTCCTACCTCAACCAGGCTGAGTGATATATTATGCTGCTATATTGTATAGTCTTTGCTCAACTTCTGCACTGTTCTATACAACCACATTTTTCTTTCTCTTCAGCACTGGTATTGTTGCTATTCCCTCAAATTTTGCCCTCATCAGAACTTGCCAATGTTGTAAACCTGCGTATGAACAGGAACCAAAGAACTGCCTCAGAGAGGAAATTGGGTTTACGAAAAAATTTACTAAAATCTTCATGGAGATTAACTGAATCAACCCACTGCAACGGCACAGTGTCTGTTTATACTTGCTGAGAACCTAGTTTAATCTCCTGAAGGTTTTCTATTAGCTTCCTACTACTTTATGGGCTCTTGTTATGAAATACTCTAGAGAGCACTTGGCTTTCACCATTACTGGAGAAAACCAATAATTTAAGTAACAGAAGTTCAGGATTTAGGGTTATTCCCAACCCCTGTTGTATAATAGATTGAGACAGGGAAATGCTGCATAATTTTTACCAAGAACTTGTAGAGGAATGTTCTAGAGGATTTTATTTTGAGAGCAGCCTCTCAAATTTTGCTTCAGAATACACTGAAAAGCTTACATACTTTAATAGAATTCAACTGAACATAGAAAAAATAATGAAATTATATAGAAAATTACAATGTTTTGTATTTAATATAAAAGACACAATAGAAAGGCTTTGTCTCTCTCTTATCCTGCTCTGCTCATTTTACTTTGAATTTTTCTGTAAGAGGAGGTATATCTGAACCGGGCTGGCAGGATTTTAGATGATGCATGTAACAATGCAAGGCTCTGTTTCGCGTGGACACGTCTTTTAGAAAGAGAACCAGGCAGATGATTTTTATTTTTTTTTCCGTAACAAGAAATACCTTTAAAATGGCTGAATCATTCAAGATCACTTCTCAGTGACTGCAACAAAACAAACATTCCTTATAGTTTTATAATATAGTTTTATAAATAGGGTTTGACCACAAGATAATGGGTGCTTAAAGTATTACCTGCAAAAGTATTATTTTCTTCATAGATCTTAATACTCTTGCTTAACCTAGCAAAGTTAAGAAATGAATGATGTGAAAGCATCACTGGTGGGCCATTTTTTTATCCCCTTATGTTTTGGTTAGTTTAAAATGCTGGTCACAACTGCAGGTTTGTTTGATTGGTCATCAGTGGTGTCAGTAATGGCCAATTATGTTCATAATGCCCAGTAAATGAGCAAATCTTACTGTTTGCCTTGTTTAAATTACATTTCATAAGAGCAATAAAATAGACTCCAAGCTTGGTACTTCTAAGTCATTATAATACTTCTCCGATGGTTAAAGCCACTCAGACTTCTCAGTCTTGTTCCTTGTATTACCACCCAAGGCATGATATAATCCTCCTGAAATGCACTGCCTGGAGTGTGCTGTTGCTTAATAAATTACTCCATCTTGCTTATCTCACTCTTGGCATATCCCTATCAGCAGGAAACCATTATGCTGTAACAACGTATTTTCTTAGTGACATTTTCTCTTAATTAACTGTACACCAATCTCTATGTATTTAATATTCATGGGAAAACTCTGAAAGCATTTTGAAAAAAATGTATTAGAAATCAATTATATCTTCACATGTGATATTTAGTGGTGAAAGCTAATTATTTTTTAAGTTTACCAAATCAAAAAAAGTTCCATTATAAAGGTTTTAGGACTAAGACTTAGTCCTAATTTAGACTCTGCATCTGATCTACTGGCTGACTATAGAAACTTCATTTAATATCTTGTATATCAGTTCTCAGTTGTAAAATGGAAATATTGCCTATCTTCTTTCATAAAAGCCTGCTTTATGTCTTCTGATAGAAAGCAAAAGTTAAATGCCAGTCTCGTTAATTACAGTTTTAATTGCTCTTCAAACTAATGCCAGGTCTTGACATATTCCTGTAACAAGGGGGACAGACTTGCTGACCCTAAAATGTACAGCCCTAAGCTGGGAAAATGAAAGTCAGATACCAAATACATTAGGAAACAAACCAGCTTCCCTGTTTTTCTAGCATATACACTATTTGTGTATATGCTAGAAAAACACTATTTCTGTATATGCCAGATTTGTGACATTATAATTCCACTTTAATATGCAAAACCCCCAGATTCTCATTTTGTTATATTAAATCTAGGCTTATGTTAGTATGTATATGTACCTTCATAAAGTCATCTCTCTGAAAGAGGTACTGCAGCCCTGTGGTACCCATGCTCCTTTCCGCATGTCTCAATGGTTTGACCAGCCCTCTTGACAGCATCAAAAAATAACTACGTTTTGGCAATTGTGTCCTATGTCTCAAATGTATTTGGAAACTACAAATGATCACTGGAACTGACAACATGTACTGAGAATTATTGTCATGTATACAGTACACGTTTGCAAACATTGGATGTAGCTTTATGTGCATAACACTTTCAGAGGTTTATTTGATTGTCTCTTTTTGAGAATGTAATTCCAAGGAATAGCCGTGCTCCAAGCAAAATGTTCGGTAGCGTGGGCATTTGTTTGCAGCAGTGTGATATCACTAGCGTTAAACTGCCGGGGGATATGCTTGGATTTTCCCCTAAATTGAAGTTAAGACTCAGGCAGTTCTCAGAGGCATCTAAAATAATGGATTTCTATATCTTTTGTGCACCTGCTTGCTTGAGTAATAGCACCGGGTACGTGAGGCAGTATATTTAGAGATGTTGTGTCTGACACACCCTCTGTGAGGAGGTGGAGAATGAATGGCAGTGTGAAAGCCCAAAAAATACCTTAATTCTCCTAGGAATAGCCTGAGTAACTGTGAGAAGGTAATGTGTGTCTGACTATAGTATAAATGCTGATCAGACCAAGTGAGGCAAAAGGGAAGGCAGAATTGGATGTCTGTGGCATCTGTCCATCTTTCCATGTTCTTTCAAAAGCATCCTTAAGTGAATATTTTACTCAGAACAGTTTCTTTAATAGTTATGATTTCTAATATGTCTATTACTATGTTTGGGTAAGTAATGGGTAAATTAGATTCATATTAAGTAATCTGACTTTTCAAGTAATCTGACAAATTAAGTAATTTGACTTTTCAGAGTTCACCTATGTATAATATATATTTAATTGAGGAAATGAGGAAGAACAATTTAGCCGGGAACTGAATGTTTCTTGCATGGAGGAGGACTGTAACCCGCATTTTTATCTGCAAAGGTGTTTAGAAGCTGAAGAGGCAAGACTTACTTGTCCTGCTATTTGATTTTCCTGCCCAGAAGCTTACGCTTAAGTTGGCAATTTTGGCTGTTGAAGGTAGGAAGGAAGTGAGAAATGAGTTTTAGCTTTATTAAAAACACTCCCCCTCTGCTTGGATGATGGCAATTTTCATCTACAAACTGATCAGCCTTTTTCAGTGGAGGATATCCAAGGCACCAGATGAACATGGGTTTAGAGGGGAACCCATGGTAATTTCCCATTGCTTTTCTGGTCTGTGGGGAGTCCCTCCTCGGCAACAGCTGTGCCATAGCTGTATCCACCCATGCAGCTCTTCTTCATAACACCAACTGGTGGGTAGGTGCCAGGAAAATTGTCTGCAAACTGTAAAGGCGGGAGTAGCAAAGAGGTTTTGAAGCTGCTGACAGGAAAGTCTCCCCCCTTCAGCTGTTGAGGATTTTTTTCTCTTGTAATATTAAAATGTGCATAAAAGGAGTAGGCCAAAATTAATATCGAAAGGAAGAGAATAATGATACCAAATTGATCTTTTGATTAAGTTAACCAACCCGTTGCTTTCCCTGATTGCTGAGGTGACGGTCCACTCTTGGGAAATACGGGAAAATGAGAGCTCTTGGGTTTTTTATTTGCATTGTTTATTTAGTCAGCTTCCCAGCATGCAAATTAAGGGGATTGCCTTCATTACAGCAGCATCCTGGTGCAGGAACCTCCTGCTGCTTAATTTTTATTCTTCCACTGTCAGTAGGGGAGGGGAGGGATCATAAAGTAGGACTTCACCTTTTCAGTGCTTTTGAAGTTAGTGAGATGGTGTTGCGTTACAAATGTGTGATACCTCATCTACCAGACAAAAACTGAGATGAACGAACACGTGGTTTTGACTGAAGAGTCTGCTTCCCACACACTAGGATAGAGTAAAGATAAGAATGAAGGGGAAAGATCTTCTGCAAACAGGCTGTTAAGGAACAGTGATCATAAATCTGTTGAGTGGGAGCGTTCGTTCATGTCTGGATATACTTGCTAATAGAACATTTTTAGGTATAAACATGTATTCCATTTTTACAGTAGCTTCTTCCATTTCCATATCTATCCCCAAAGAGGAAAATCCTCGCTATCCCGTAAAGTCATCTTTGAAATCACTTTTCGCTTCTAACAAATCTGAGTCATGATCTTAAGCAGGGTGATAGCTGATTTGCAGTGAAAAACAGGTTATTCGACTTTCAAAAATAAGCATTTGTATTAGTGATTTTCATCAATAATTGGCATTATAGCATTATTCTCAGTGAAACTTGAGAAGATGAGGAGTTTCTTCTTTTGTCTGTTCACTATGAACTGTCATAGTACTACTTCAGGTCATCTGAGTTTTAGAGATCACTTTGATAACAACATTACAAGATGTACCTGAAGTGGAATTTCAGTCTAAATTTTAAAATGTGTTATTTAGGAACATAATTAGAGCTCCCGCATTAGTGATGATTGAATTCTGTAAGGTTAGGAGTTCATTGCAGAGAAGCACTCTGAAAATTAAAGGATAACTAGAATTAGTGACATGAAAACTGAATTAATATATCTGAGATGTCTGTGATTCACTTGCCTCCGAAGTAGTCAGGTGCCACTCTGTGATGATGGATGCTTGGAAATCTTGCAAGAACAGATTTATAAAGCGTTTCGTAGTACTTTGAAAGTTCAAGCAACAAACTATCTTTCGGTATGTGATCTTTTTGAAAAATTCCCTTCACCCCCAAAACCTTGAGTCAAGGAGCTGTGTAGAGGTAAAAAAAAAAAAAAAAGGTGATGGAGAAAAGTACCTGTCAAAAGATGCAGAAGCTTTACTGGAATTATTGTTTGTCCTTATGGTCTCACTGAATTGTCTTTTGTTTTGCTTGGTTCACAGTTGCTCAGTTTCAGCCAAAGGGGACTTTTTCTCCTTCATGTTCATAATGTCCTCCCTGACAGGCTCTTAGCTAAAGCAGCACTTTAATACCTCATTAATGACATTGTTCAGTTTAATGTTAATTTTATGTACAGATGGCCTGTTTTCAGTCCATTGTGCACAGTTCTTTTTGCCATCCCAGAAGGTACTATGTGCAACACTGTCAGTAGTCTATGGAAAGGCCACCACTATGCAAACTGTATGTGACAGTTAGCTTCTTAGCCACTTATGAATATGTACTATAGATGATAATTGTGGTTGATTGTTTGAGGCTTTAGAGCATTTGTGTCCAGCCGTTAGAAATAGGGAGACTGGTCTCAGCATCTCTTGAAATCTAATCAGAAGGTTGCCAGTGTGCGAGGTTATTTGCTAAGATCAGGTGCCAATAGTCTCTAAAATAACAGCAAGCATATATGATTTTGATGCATTCACAGTGGCTGCAAATATTGCCTTTATACGGGCGTGCAGTCAGGTGCAATCTTAAAAGCACATATCACAGCGCTATAGAAGAAGACCCCCACAAGCTCCTGAGTTCGTTACACCTGCACGGTGAGCTCTAGTCTGTGTTTGCCTCTACGTCTGTGTATGTTTATAATTATTTCATGTAAAATTATTGTCCTATGTTGTAAAAGTGGCAACAAAAGATTATCTAAGAAGTCAGAGCTTCTTTTGAGCAAACAGCTGTTGGTAGAATTGCTAGTCTTATTGCCCAATTATTTCATGATTACATAATTGAATGGTACTGTATTTGGTAGCCCCAAAATTAACTTTAAAACCCTGCTAGGTCTTCTGATAAAACAATGCATTTCAGCAGCATTAATATGAGAGATTTTGGCCAACTTATTCATTAGAGGTGGGCAGCAAGCCTCACAGTTCCATTCTGGTCATAATTATAGCAATCAAAAGATTTAATTTCAAATATCAATATCACTTGCGTGATATTTCAGCGTCTGGATATGTGTAGTATAAGCCTAGTAATGCTTCATCGAGGAGCTCCCAGTAACTTCAGCAAATACAAGCAGACACTTCCGTTTTCAAACTTTATTGGTAGTCATTACTCTTCCTTTGTAATGACAGCAGAAGACAAAAACAAAACATACTTTTATGATACGTTTTCCAGAAAATTTAGAAGTACTGTAAAGTCTATCCATCCTCTGTCTCTCTGTAACTATGTTGCACAGGTCACTACAATGTATTGGCATTAAATTGCTGCACAGTATTATTTGTAACATTTTCTTTTATCTATGGTGTACTTTGACTTTCAGTTGAAAACCTCATATTTTGTTAATTTCACAGGAAGACGGAATATGACCAATGCAAAGTTGCTAATATCTGAAGGAAGACATTTATTCTTTGTGCCTAGGCTTAAAAGGCAGGAATTAATTCCTCTAGCTCTTGAAGATTCGTACTGTAAACACTACATAACAGAACTGCAAATCTGATTCATGTATGTTGTTGAAGCATCACCAATAGCAGGAGAAGCCACACAGCAGCCATTTGCTACATGGTGATATGACATGCTTCCCTTCCCAACTTTTGCCTCATTGTCACCGTTTCAGCAAGATGGGTGGAAAGAAACAATTTATTGTTGGGAAGGCAATTATAAATATACTATACCTAATATGTTATGCTAACATCATTTTAATCAGGTAATTACTGAAGGACTGTTTGGCCTTTAAGGACATTGATTTAATGGGAATAAATTTAATGATTGAACACTGTTTATGTAACATTATCATTGCTACTGATGCAGAAAATTGGAATCTCAGCTCAGATGAAAAGAGGTTAGAGTTTCCATTATCACATTAGATCCCTTTCTTCTGGAATGCAGTTATTAGACCCTTTTTTATACTTTCAGTATATATTTAAATGTTTGGGTATTATCTAAAAATTCCTGCCTGGAAAAGGTAAGTAAAAATGTTCATCATTGCACTGTTCTCATTTTTAATCAGAGGCTTGAATTTCTGTTTAATACAGCCTTAAACAAAGTCCATTAGATTTTGGTTTTGACTAGCTGTTGCTTCTCCCGTGAAACAATTTCCTCTGTTTTCATTCTCTGCTTTCTTCCCTGCAAACCTGATCATTATGTTTAGGATGAGTAAGGGTTTGGTTTATGGAATGGTTTTACAGCTATAAAAAAGCAGCAGCTTTAAAAAGTAGTAGCAGACAGAGTGCAGTTCTATCTAGATTAATCTGAGGCTGAATCCTGCATGCTCTGGTCACAGCTTTGGAGTGATTTAAGACACTCTGACCCATTCATTCTCAATATGGAAATGGTGAACATTATAGAAAGCCTGTACTCAGTACCTGAGGATTAAGACAGAGTTAAAGCTGACCTTTATATGTACAACTCCCATTTACCTAAAGTGATGTTATATCTGTCTGCCCTCCTTGAGTTGCCCTTAGTAGTGCTATTGTCATGAATTAATTTTTAGCTTTACAGAGCCTCTAACTACTGTTGTGTATAAATTAGATCCAGGGAGAAAAGGGGGGCTCTGCATAAACAAGTGATTGGAAGCATGTAGTGAATAGCTGTGTCCTGACAGACTTTTGCAGATTAATTTTCAAACAAAATTTTAATCAAGGATGTCTATGACAGTTCCTGCTGTATCTTGGCAGAGTTTTACAAGGGAGTCTGGTGGCCAAATGATTAGCCCTCTGTCACTAGAATGAAGCTGCTGCAGTAGAGACAGCAAGCTGGGCAGACTTGGTATTTGAAGACAGATGGAAAAATAATTTGACAATAGAAGTAGCAGAGACTCAAACTTATAAACACTCTGCAGATTGCTAACCCAGTGGTGAGCCAACACTGTAGTAGGCCAAAATGCTTTGCACTGGGTAGCACTAACCCCTTCCTTCATGCTAGACCATTTTCTAGCTTCAGAGAGGATCCTGTGTTTCAAGCGAAATATTTGCAAATAGACGTTTGGACCATCTTTTGGATATTTCTATTTGTCCATCACATTATGCATCAAGGCCCTCAGACCAGATTTATGAGATGGGTACACTGGGCCACGACTTGATGAGAGCTTAGTAGCAGTGCCACTGGTCCTTGATTAGCCCCAGCATTTGAAATCTCAGCATGGGTAATCTCTCCCTATTAATAAGGGAACAGAGCTGAGCAATGAGCCTTAGTATGTAAGTCAAACGCCAAAGGCACGTCTAAACAGATGCACAGCAGTAGCAAATGGAGGATTTTCAGAGGGAGTTTGCAAGACACGAAATATAACTTGGAGGTGATTGCTGGCCGGCAGTAACCAAGAGTGACAAGGTAGCATGGTAATCTCTCTTTCAGATGGGAGCTGGCTCATGCCTGGCCTCTTTGATAGGAGGCTGGACACAACCTACTATCTACCTGCACAAGGTTGGGCATATACCCTCAGGTTAACTGGCTTCCAGAGTTGTTGATAAGGATCTATAAGCATGTATAAAATGCAGCTTCTCAAACTACTTTACAGATTTCAGATGACTAGGAGTGATCTGAAATAAGCCTGAAGGAGAAGAAATATCATCTCAGATATTCTCCCTGTCACATAAATGGGAGAAATAAATGAGGAGAGCTTTCTTTTGTGGATCATTGCTTCCCTTCTGGGAGGGCAATGAGGGCAGTGCTTCCCAACCAGCTGAAAGGGAAACAATTTTCCAGGGAGCAAGCGTAATGAGATTAGTCAGGGGATCATTACACTAACAACAAATGGGAGAGGGTAAGTAGTTTAGTTCAGAAGTAAGACATTAAGGGGAAAAAAAATTAATCAGGGCACCAAATGACAAAGGGAATGCATTCTTTAATTGACTATAGACCAGTGCCAGAAAAAGAACAGTTGGAATTGCTCACTTACAAATATAGATTTGGTCTTCATGGTGTTAGCGAAATCTAGTAGGAACATATGACACTATGAAGTACTGAAAGACAGGTGGACAAGGTGGGCAAAAGGGGAAGAAGAGTGTCACTATTTCAGAATGGCATTAGGTATTTCAGAGGCCTTGAGAACTTGGAAAGAATTGTTCTTGATTTCTTGTGGGACCGTGTGCTAATGGCTGGAGCACAAAATGAGATGGGAGTCACTGTCTGCTGTAGACCACCAAATCACACTGGAGTAGAGGATGATTGGTTCCTCTAGTGCATTTCTGTAATGTGTAAGGGAAAATGTGAGATATAATAGGGGCATTCAATCTGAATGATGTATATTTCAAGTTTTATGTGGCCCATGCTGAAGCATCTTGAATGCACATACAGAGCAGATGGAAAGAAAAAGGAACATTGATCACACTAAAGAGTTAGAACTACAAACTTCAGGAAAAATGACATGGGGAGCAAGTGTACACAGAATTGAGTCAGAGTTGAGAAGAACAGGAAGGAGGGCTTTGAGAATTTTATTAGGAGCCAAAGAAACCTTAATGATAACAGTGCATTAGGTGAAGGTAGTACCATTCAAAATAGTTATGCCAGAAAGGCAATAAGTATTTCTCTTCAGTGTTTGTGAAAAAGCAAATCAAACACTTTCTATATCAAGAGCAATTCAAGAGGATGAAAATGGCAGCTACCAACATCAGATGTTTTCAAATTAGCAAATCCAAATGAATTTCACCCAAATGTTTTAAAACAGATTGCTGAGGAACTTCGGGGACCAGTATTTGTTGATCTGAGTCCTGGAGTATTGGGAAGGTTTTAGCAAACTGTCAAAAAAATCTAATGTAAAACTTAAAGATCAAACTGAACCTTTAACTCAGGTGTTTCTTCCATCTTAATATATGCATGTAACAAATTAAAAGACTTCACAAATATAGACAGACACTTAACAGTTCCGAAAGTTCCATCAAAAGTCTGGTATTGAAGATATGTATTTATATAAAATATTAGTATTTCTCAAAAGGTAAAACAACAGTCCTTCTCAAAAAAATATAGAGAAGATGGAGGAAGAAGGAAGCCAAAGCATGTCCATGGTAAATACAGCAGCGGCATACAGAAAAATACTTTATAATATATTGCTGGGAGCCACAGCTGAGCCAGACACTGAATAGTACCTGAAGAGAGAGAATGCTGCTGGAAGCTGATAACAGAGGATACTCAAGGAGATTTTCAGTATAGACAGGCTATGTTTGGTTTGTCCCTTAAGCACAGTGTTTGACATCTAAAGGACTTGTGTTCAGCAAAAAGAATAGGCCAGCTATTAACTCAGAAGAGCTCTAATGCTGTTGGAGTAGGCACATGAAAATGTCTCCTCTATCAATTGTATGCTAGGAAGACAGACATAAAAAATTTATCTAATATTTCAAATTTTAAGATTAATGAATACCAATATTTCCATGAATTTACAATGGCTAAATTATTTTTGTCATAAATAAAAGAAAATATGAACATTTCTAAATATTTTAACAGTTTTAAACGTTTCAAGTATCTCCTTGGAAGTGGTTTTTGTTTCTCACTTACTTCATGTTTATTTTTATAAAACTAATATGTGAGAATATCTTGACACTGAAAACTCCTGCAACACATGACTTTACTATTGTATTAAAAAAAAAAAAAGGTTGCTTATTCTTTTGGATTTGATGGAAGTTTTTATAATTGCTTTAGCATCCAGAGGTAAACTAAAGTTTTAAAGCTTTAAACTAAAGTTGATGGGGGACGGGAACCTCAATCCGACTTAAGTGCCTCCACGCAAATGCATATAGCATGGGGAATAAACAAGAGAAGTTAGAGACGTGCACGCCTGCAGGGATATGATTTTATTGGCATCACGGAAATGTGGTGGGATTGCTGCTATGACCGGAGTGTTGGAATGGAAGGATACAGGCTCTCAGGAAGGACAGGCAGGGAATATGAGGAGGGGGTGTCACCCTCTATGTCAAGGACCAACTGGAGTGCATGGAGCTCTGCTTGGGGATGGATGAGGAGCCAACCGAGAGCTTATGGGTCAGGATTAAAGGGAGGGCAAGGACAGGTGACATTACAGTGGGGGTCTGCTACAGGCCACCCCACCAGGAAGACTGAGCAGATGAGGCCCTCTATAGACAGATAGGAGCAGCCTCATATTCACAAACCCTGGTCCTCATGGGGGACTTCAACCACCCTGATATCTGTTGGAGGGGCAACACGGCAGGGCATAAAATATCCAGGATGTTCCTGGAATGCATTGATGATAACTTCCCTCTCCAAGTGACAGAGGAGCCAATGAGGAGAGGTGCCATGCTGGACCTTGTTCTTACCAACAAGGAGGAGCTGGTGGGGCATGTGAAGCTTGAGGGCAGCCTTGGCTGCAGTGATCATGAAATGACGGAGTTCGAGATCTTTACAGCAGCGAGGGGGGTGCACAGCAAGCTCACTACCCTGGACTTCAGGAGAGCAGACTTTGGCCTCTTCAGGGATCTACTTGGTAGAGTACTGTGGAAGAAAGCCCTGGAGGGAAGAGGGGCCCTAGAATGCTGGCTAATATACAAGAATCGCCTCCTCCAAGCTCAGGAGCAACGCATCCCAACAAAGATGAAGTCAGGCAAAAATACCAGGAGGTCTGCATGGATGAACAAGGAGCTCCTGGACAAACTCAAACTCAAAAAAGAAGCCTACAGAGGGTGGAAGCAAGGACGGGTAGCCTGGGAGGAATAGAGAGAAATTGTCCAAGCAGCCAGGGATCAGGTTAGGAACACTAAAGCCCTGGTGGAATTAAATCTGGCCAGGGATGTCAACGGCAACAAGAAAAACTTCTACAGGTAAGTCAGTGATGAAAGGAAGGCTAGGAAAAATGTGGTCCCTCTCTGGAAGGAAACGGGAGACTTGATTACCCATGATATGGAAAAGGATGAGGTACTCAATGACTTTTTTGCCTCAGTCTTCACCAACAGGTGCTTTAGCCACACAGCCCAGGTTGCAGAAGACAAAGGCAGGGACTGGGGGAATGAGGAACTGCCCACTGTAGGAGAAGATCAGGTTCGAGACCATCTAAGGAACCTGAAGGTGCACAAATTCATGGGACCTGATGAGATACATCTGCAGGTCCTGAGGGAACTGGCGGATGAAGTTGCTAAGCCACTATCCATCGTACTTGAGAAGTCATGGCAGTCCGGTGAACTTCCCACTGTCTGGAAAAGGGGAAACATAACCCCCATTTTTAAAAAGGGAAAAAAGGGGGACCTGGGAAATTACAGGCCAGTCAGTCTCACCTCTGTGCCCGGAAAGATCATGGAGCAGATGCTCCTGGAAACTATACTAAGGCACATGGAAAATAAGGAGGTGATCAGCTTCACTAGGGGCAAATCATGTCCAACAAATTTGGTGGCTTTCTACAACAGGGTTACGGTATTAGTGGGTAAGGGAAGAGCATCTACCTGACATCATCTACCTGGACTACAGCAAGGCATTTGATGGTTTCCCACACAATATCTTTGTCTCTAAATGGGAGAGACGTGGGTTTGACAGATGGACCACTCGGTGGATAAGGAAACGTCTGGACGGTCACACTCAAAGTGTTGTGGTCAACGGCTTGATATCCAAGTGGAAAATAGTGACAAGTGGCATTCATCAGGGGTTAGTACTGGGACCAGTGCTGTTTAACATCTTTGTCCGTGACACGGACAGTGGGATTGAGTGCACCCTCAGCAAG
>VWZL01006099.1:778609-903543 GCA_013396915.1 Stercorarius parasiticus | reverse complement strand
TGCTCGCAGCCCAGAAAGCCAATTGCATCCTGGGCTGCATCAAAAGAAGCATGGCCAGCAGGTCCAGGCAGGTGACTCTGCCCCTCTACTCCACTCTAGTGAGACCCCACCTGCAGTACTGCGTGCAGCTCTGGAGCCCCCAACATAAGAAGGACATGGACCTGTTGGAGCAAGCCCAGAGGAGGGCCATAAAGATGATTAGAGAGCTGGAGCACCTATATGCTATGAAGACAGGCTGAGAGAGTTGGGGTTGTTCAGTCTGGAGAAGAGAAGGCTCCAGGGAGAACTTAGCGCAGCTTTTCCGTAACTAAAGGGGGCCTACAGGAAAGAAGGGGAGGGACTCTTTATCAGTAAGTGGAGCAATAGGACAAGGGGTAGCAGTTTTAAACTGAAAGAGGGGAGATTTAGATTAGATATCAGGAAGAAATTCTTTACTGTGAGGGTGGTGAGGCACTGGAACAGATTGCCCAGGGAAGTTATCAATGCCCATCCCTGGAAGTGTTCAAGACCAGGCTGGATGGGGCTTTGAGCAACCTGGTCTAGTGAGGTGTCCCTGCCCATGGCAGTGGGGTTGAAACTAGATGATCTTTAAAGTCCCTTCCAAAAAACAATTCCTATAACTTAGTACCTAATATATTTGGAGTGTTGTCACAGTATTAATAGTAATGGTAGTAATAATACCTAGAGGCAGTGCTCTCTCTTTAGGAAATAAGACCTGAAGAAATGTTGCATGTGTGAAACAAAATATCTGAATGTCTCTTTTCATATAGAATTTTTTTAAAACAATCATTACATTTTAATAAAAACAAAGTGCTAGGGGAAAAACACGTGGTGTGGTGAATAAAAGCAATAGCTGGCTCTTTAACTTGTCCAGACCTTGTAGAATCTGGCTGGCAGCCCTGCCTCATGCTCTGTTCCTTCCCTACTCTCAATCCCCTGCAATCTGCCAATATTTGCAAGACTAGGGAATTCAGCCACTGGTTTACAAGCTTATTTGGAAGGCATTACTGATTCAAGGGGTTGTATTCTCCTGTTGAAGAATACATGTCATGCCTGCTGTGGTCAATGGGTGTTAAATTCAGGACACGATGTAATATTACAAACTCAGATTATGACATGCCAAGTTATGATATGGAAATGAATGTACTCTGCACAGTTCAAGGAAGAATGGGTTGAGTGAAAGCTGAAAAGAAAAGAAGAAAAATTCATGATGAGAGAGTTTCCAACAACTTCCAAGCTGCATTTATTTCACAGCTGGTAGAAATAGGTACAGGCTTCATTGACTGTAAAGTATTTTTTTTGTCCTATACTGCATTGAACATTTCCAGTTGAAAACAGGAGAGATTTTATATTATCAAGAAAGTTTTTAACAGAACAATAGCAATAGCTAATGCCCTGAACGATCCTGCCTTTGAAGAGCTCTGCTTTGCAGAGTTTTGTAAAGATAACAGAGCTCAGTCAAACTTTAGGTTTTGTTTCTCATGGCAAAAATAGCTGAAATATAAAATGCCTTTGCCTCTTTGTTAATACAAACTACTCCCCTTACACCCACTCTCTATTAAATGTCCCTTTCACAAAGAAAACATAAGACATACATTGATCTAAACTGTTTGCAGCAGAACTCTACACTTTATATTTGTGCAAATGGAATTTGCAGATGCACAGCATAATTGATGTGACTGTTCTAACAAGCTAAAGGCTAAACTGCAGCCAACTCCCAGTCCTTTGTGTTTTTTTCCAAAGGCCAATAATTCACTGAATGTGGACAGAATTTTTGCGAGCAAAAACAGAACCAAAATCTGTCCCCAGATAACCCTCCCTATTATTTCTTCACCTTCCTTTTCTGAGCACAATTAAGACTCTTGTTTTCAAGTTTGATAGTATTAGAGTTCCTCAACGGAACAGTCACAATTAATATATTTTTCATGGTTCTCAAAATTATCTGAAAAAAATTATGGCTAAAACTCCTTACACAGAAATCCAGCTCACTGCAGACCTCTAGCAGAGATTAGTGCAGCTTAAATGATTGAAATTTGACAAAGTTAGTGCACAACTAAGATACATTCTTAAAGTGAGGATGGTAGGGTAGTGTTGATGGTAAGTATTGGTGACAAATTGCATTCTGTCTATAATAAGAACCTAGTCTTTGGGATTTCCCTGGCAGCTGTGGTTATCACAAGTAGAAATTGCAAGCCGTGATTCTGGTGGTTTCCTTTCTGTAGAAGGCCAGAGCCTTCTCATCCAACCCTCTCTCTTCACATGTGGAGTAGCTGCAGCGGACTGCAGCTCTCAGTTCCCCTCAGAAATATCATTTGGTAGAGTTATCAAATTCAGGACATAGAATAATGGTGGTTTATGGCTTTTCTCTCTGTGTGTAGCAGTTTGTAAAGTACATTTCAATAATTAATTTTCAAAAGGTGTTAGTGTTCTCAGTAATCAATTCCAAGTTTCCTCAATATTGTGGGCTTTATGCTGCCAAGCTATTTGCTTTAGTAATAGTAAAAAAATTAATTTTGAGCTGTTAAGCAAATGAATTTTATTTATAAATATTGTGCATTCCCAGTGAAGTTGTTAAATCGATATTAAATCAGAGAGAGATCTTATCTTACTCATTTACTGCCTGGATGACTAGTAACAAAAATTGCATCACTTTTCTGCAAAATGGCTGCCACCAGGCTCGGTCTCAGAAATGCCAACTGTGGTTAAAACTTCTCCAAGAAACATTTCACCTTTTTTTTTTGTCCACAAGAAAGAACTTTTTCCATTTCTATCTGAAACACTTTTATAGTTCTGGACTGCGCAGATGAACACAGTTTTTCTTTAGGCAAACCACTGACAAATCCCCGAGATGATGTTTGGAGAAACAACCTGTGCATTTTGAATTATTCAAATGTAGTCCAGAATTACAGAGTACCAAGATCTCACCAGGCTGTCATCCTCAGTTTCCCTGTTTTGCCCATTTTCTCATGATTTCATTCTTCCTCCTCACTTGTAAACATCTCTTGCAATTTTTGACTTGAAGAAACCTGTAAACATACTGCTAACAAGGGAGAAAAAAGGTATTAGAAATCTATATGGGAATTGTATAGATTTAATTTAATCTCCTAAGGTGGGTTTTTCCTCATATTTAGGTCTGTCATAATTATACATTATATTCTTTGCATTGTCAAGAAAATGCGTTATTTTTCTTGCTCTCTGATATTTAGCTTGAAGCACTTGGAAATAAATGGAAATAAACAAAAATTCATAAGATAAGTTGCAGTCTAAGCCTGTCATCCGAAGTAGGCCAGCATTAAGCTGGTCTAGGATTGATGCAGTAGAGTTGCATTAGATGAGAGTGGGAGGACTAAAAGTAATTTCTTTCACTGTCACTTCTACGGTAATTTGGCTCTTTCAGAAAACTCCCAATAAGATTGCTTTTTGCTCTGGAAAATACCTTTTCCTTCCTGCACATGCAGTCTGAAAATTTTAAAGGCAGGTTAGATTTTTAAATGATATTTGGTACGCATCAAGTGTCAGCTGAATTATACTAGGAGCTGTAGCCACACCATAGGTGATCCACAGGTAGGGGCATTATACCCTTCTGCCAGTGTGTTGGAAGGGCCAAGTCTAAAGAATAACGCAGCCTCTGTATTCACATGAGGCCTGTCTCTTAAGATGACAAAGCAGCTGCAGGACTGCTGCGTGTCGTCTTTGACTTCCATTTGTTTCATGAGTGGAGCTCAGTATTTTTAAGCGTTGCTTAGCATGCTACATCAGTAGTGTTTTTAGCGTAACCACAACCAGCATGTTAACTCCCATTGATGAATTTTGCTACAGGAATGAGGTGTAGTAGATTTTACTCTGGTCACCAACGTTTGTTTACATTGCACCCGGTGGTCCCCTTTGCCATTAGGGGTTATTAAGCTTTGCTGGTATAATATGAAAGACAACAGTAGGGAAAGCCTTGTTTTATCTTCTTGGCTCCCTTGCGTTGTGTGTCCTGTGTGTAGCCCCTCGTAACTGAATATGCTGTCTTCCATAAAGATGTCCATGCACCTGAAACTCATACTAGATATTGGGAAGCAGAGCCCTGGGAGGTTTACTTGCATGTCCCTTCTGCATACTAATTTACAGTCAACAGTGGCTGTTAGGTCTGTAGCTCTTTTTCATTGTAATGTTAATAGAAAACCAATGATTGCTGCTCTCCTGAATTATTTGGTACTTTTCTGCACTGAGAAAACACGTGAATTTGGGCTGAAAGAAAACTCTGGGAAGTTTTATCCCTAGAAACAAAATTGGGGGAAGGGAGTAAAGAAGTTTCTTAAGGTGAGCTGTCATGGTGCGGGAAGTGTTTTAGCCAACAGTCCAATAGAACAAGACAGTATCACGTTAAGTCTCCAAATAGATGCTAAATAAACGATACTATGGCAGTAAAAGATCTCCTTTGATTTTTGTTTCTCTCTTTCACTGGGAGAGGTGGAGTACCCTGCCTGTACTGCTTAAAAATCATGTACCTACACAGTTGCAGTGTCAGCCCTGCTTTAGAAATGGTGGTTTAAGAAGCATCAGTGCAAAGATTTTAGAGTAGGGGCAGGAGTGATGAATCATTTTGGTATGTGTTCCTTGTACATGTACTTGGATGGAAGCTTTGTCCTCAAGCTTCGTTTATTGACTGCTGATATACAAGGTATAACGGTGAATTAGGAAAAAGACTTCACAAACACCTGGGTGAACTAAAAGCACTTGAGATGACCAGCACTGACAGTTTTTTAAAGTCTATTGTTAACATGGGTGTTAAAAAAGAAGTAACAGTGTACAGTGGGAACAACCTTACCGACGTATGGGAAAACTGCACTGTATGAACGGTAGGGGAATGCTGTGGCTGAGGGGGTCTATGATGGCTTTCATCCTCACTTGTTGCACAGCATCCTCTCTTGAAAACTAGAAGGCAGGCGTGTGACTTTCAGTGGTCCTCTATTTTCTGACATTTCATTTCAATAAAAAAATGTGAGAACTTAAAGTTTTACTCATTAAGCTGAAAAATGAAAATGGAAGGATGTCCGCGAGATCATTGGCTTTTTCTCTCTCACTCTACCCATTTTAATTCAATACGAAGATTATCTTCAGGGGTTGGCACCTGAAAGTTAAAAGGACAAACAGCCTGTTCCGATAAATTGATATAGCTGTCTGCTCTTTTCATTTTACTAAAAATCATTTTAAAATTAAATATTCCAAAGACATTGCAAAAACTTGTGAAGTAGAAATATTCTATTAAAAATCATTTAAAATTTATGTGGGAGAGAAAACCAAATCTTCAGATGTTGAAGTTAATGTTCATCTTTTAAAGTCTTTTTATTGAAATAATATCTCCCAATCTGATCGGTAGATTCTTACTTCAGATAATTACATGGCATCTTGGAAATAAAAGGAAGTTTATTTCCAACTGCACACGTCTAATATAGATTTTGTCTTTCAATACCGGAATTCTTAAAAGGCAAAGGATTTCAATACTTATATACCAAAAATAGAAATGAATGGCACCAGTTGTTATTTCACACATGGTACAACCCCACACCACTGAAGTAGGAAAAAAGCTTCAAATTTGTTTATTGTAGGGTGATGCAGAGTTCCCAATGCTTTGTATAGGTAGGACAAATTTTGAACAAAATAGTAAGGTGATCCTTTATAGTCAAGCATTGATTAAATATCTAGCTTGTCTTCATAACTGAATGTTAGTTGTATTTGGAAGGGGAATAACTGTAATTTGTGTTTCTATTAAACCTACTTGCTTGGGGAAATGTGATGGGTTTCTACGTAAGTGAAGATCCAGCACAAAATACTTACAGATGATTCAATCTGTACCAAACTGCTCTTGCTTTTGAATATCCCAGCTATTGTACCATCATAAGACTTTACATCTGAGAAAGCTACCTCAAAAATAATGACAACTTTTCAAATTGATGATTATAGGGGGAGAAGAAACAGGTGAACATCTTGAGCTGTTGACTGTGGGTGGTTGCCGCATTCACTTTTCCCCCCTAGTTACTTGTAGATGTGAGAAAATTTTTACTGCAGACAAAATAGATATTTTTAAAACAATGAGTTTTCCTTCATCTAAAAATCTGTGGTTCATATGTTTTTAACTGAAAGAGTTCTTTCAGACTCCGAACTAGTGTGTTTTGGGGGCAGCTATTTGAATAAAAAATAATGCTTTTCATGGCTTGCTAAAGTGGGCTCTGTTCACACAAGTGGTGGTGTGCAGCTCAGATCCTGGTAGGTTTAGTTGCTGCTAATGTTTTGTTTACATGGTAGTTGAATTTTAAAGGAAAGCAACTATGGGAATACAAAACAATTTTGCAGTCTTCTTCAATACATGTGATTTTGATTTTTATTTTTGCACATACAATTTGACTGGCAGCAAGTTGTACACATACGTATGGCTCTCATGAGCACCTGCCTGCCTACAGAACTGTGAAAAATAATTATATTTTAATGATTTTTTTTTTTAACTTTATGTTCTCAAGAATGCAGATCTTAATTAAGGTTTGCAGATAAGATCTCTAAGGAAGGAACATTGTAAGAATTTACTTTTGCTCTTTTTGTTATGAGATCTTGAAGTCTATTTCCATTACTGGACATGACTGGCAGATGAATTGCAATTAAAGGCACAATAGCAAAAAAGATTAAATACAGTCATGATGGTTGACAGTGTGGGCTTCCTTCAGTACTTTTCATTGCATAGAAAGTGTGGCTCCAAGTCCTGCTCAGTTTACTAAAGCAATCTACTTTAGCAGAACCCTGCTGACCCTGGGGACTAGTTCTCCTGAGCAATGCATGAGCAATGAGGATCTGGGTTTCTTTCTGCCAAATGAAAATTCTTGCTTTTCCTTCTTCCCCACAGGAGGAGAGGTGCCATACACAACGCTGGCAACCCGACTGATGATGGGGGCTTGGTGGCTTTTTGCTTTGATTGTCATCTCCTCCTACACGGCAAACCTAGCAGCTTTCCTCACCATCACACGCATTGAGAACTCCATCCAGTAAGTTCAGAAAGAATGAATTCAGGGAAAGGAGGGTAAACAGACACACACATATATATATATATATATATATATGTATGTATATGTGGAGGGGTATGAATGTTCTACTTAAATGTGAAAAAAGGGAGAAATTTTTATCATCCTGAGAAGTTGTTTGGAAGCTAAAACAATAACAATATACTATAGACTTCCAGTCTCCCTGGAGACACTTTGTCTTTGGGATCAGAATTGTTGGCCTCTGGCAGACACTATTCTGTGGCACATATACATACATATGTATGCACACATACATGTTTTCAAAGAAGCAATTGAGTTTAGGATAACCAGTGTATCAGTATTTGAAATGGGTAAGCATAAATTGTTGCTGTGTGTTCTCAGGCTATACTTTCCATTCAAATGCATCCCACACTACTTGTGCTCTAACACTTTGATCAGGAGGAGCCTAATACTTCTTCAGTGTATGGGGAGCTCAAAGCTGAATTCACCTTTTCTTGCCAAGGCAAAGATGTGTTAATAGCAACAAACAATAAAAATTTATCTTTGCTCCTTCTGCTCCCAGGTGTTCTCTTACTACATTAACAGATCACATTGTTCTCTTTTTTCTGTCTGTTAGTTCTTTTGCTTCATGCCTTCCTGTGTGAATGCCCTTGTCTCCTCCTGTTCCTTTTATGGTGAACTGTTTTTCTGTCACACCTTCCAATCCTTTTTTCCAAATCATCTCATCTCTTCTCTCCATACCACGGGAACCTTTCTAGGTCTCCTACCCTCTCACTCTACCCTTTTGTTCTCCAGTCTCCTCTTCTTTAGGAAGCTGCGTGCTGAGTTATCCTCGCTCCCACTGCTACAGTGACCTCCCCCATCCCTAATCCTTCCTCTGGGGTCAAAGCAGAGACTAGAAAATACAGTGAAGCATTAGCTAGCCAAGCAATCCAAGGGGCAGCTGGCCATTTTTCCATAGCAGGTTTTTAATCTTGAGGCTACAAATCCATGAAAGTACATGAGAGTGACAAAGTTAGCCGTTACCATAAATCCTTCTTTGCAAAAATAAGAGTGGCTTTAAAGAAGAGAGGCATATTCTGTGGTGTTTCTTCCTCCAGAAAGGTAAGAACCCAGCCTTCAAGTCAGGCTCAAAGCTGATCTTAGGCAAAATTCAGTTTTCTCACTCCAGTTGTTGATTCAAGGCCCTGTCTTCTGTGTATCATCACCTAAGGTCTTGCTGCCTCTGGTTCAGCTGCTTTCCAAATCTCTTTGAAATGCTCCCTGAGACATGAGCCACTAGTGGAGACTGGGCAGGGGGAGCCTTCGCCTCCTGTGAATCCACAGGTTAGGTTCAAGTGTCACTGCATGCCAGACAATCACTGTGGTCTCACTAAGGCACTTAGCCTCTAGGTGAGGACTTTCTAAGTACTAAAACCAATCCAGGGTTTAGCAGCATGTGGACAAGTAAACATCTGCAATAGCAGCCAAGTTTTGTTTGCCATTGGAAGCCAAAACTCAGACCCAAGAGTAGAATCAGTCCCTCACTTTGAGTGCATGATTATCTGCTGGCTCTTCCCATTAGGAGCATCCTCTTGCACTTCATAAACCCTTTCTTTTTCTCCCTGCTCCTTGGGTGAGGGGAGGAGGAGTTACGTCCAGTGGCCTGAAATGCCCAGGCATTGCCAGTCCTTATCTGTTCCCAATGGGAAATGAAGTGCTGTTATCTTTCCTTTCTGGGCTATCAACCTCAACACTTTCATTTATTAGAGGGCTAAGCACTCTGAGACTGAGACATGTAAAACTGACTAAAATCGCCTGAGCAAGTCATTCCTCTGTTACAGTTGTATGACCAGTTAAGTAGAATTAACATTTTCTTTTGAGATTTAAAGAACAGACTTTGAGATGATGGAGTGCTGCAGGGGTACTTTGATGCAACCCAGCTGTTTGACTCGGTAGTCCCAATTATGCTGTCTTCGCAATTGATAGGAGAGTAAAATGATATTCTGCATCAATGTTTGTCAACATTGATCTTAAGGTTTTAAGGAAGGTTGGTTTATTTTTATATGGTTTTTTTAGTTTTAAAAGCCTTACATCTGACTAAGGAGTGTGAATAAACAACATGGGAATTTGTACATGCAAAATAAATAATAATGATATATTCAATCATTCAGTTTGTCCTTACAAATATGAAATATGCCTCTGCATCCTGCTTTGAAATTAGGTCCTTGCTAGTTCTGAAGCAGTCCAGAAAAATGTTCAAGTTACGGTGACAAATGTCTGGGTTTTCTTAGAATGTGTAAAAAAGAATAAAATATACCCAAACTATAATTTAATACATCTTCAGCTTTTTCTTGCAGTTTATTATGATGTCACTAGAAAACCCCCAGTGGAATTCTGAGGTTATTATGTACAGTTGGGACTACGTTGGTCTTTGTGCTGTATTATTTATGGGCAAAGTCACTGAAAATGTTTTATTCAGTAGAAAACATTGCAGCTGGAAGCTCCTGGAATGAAAGAATGGAGACATTTTTCAACAGCGCTTTCAGCTCAAAAATAGAGTAATTAGATGTGTTAAGTATCCATTAGGGAATGAAGTTATCCTAACTACAGTGGGAGTGTAAAACTTTAGTTTACAAAACTGCCAAAATTGGAACTTAACCAGCACATAAGAGAGAGGCTGTTTGTTTACCGTGCTGAATTACTGCAAAGTGGGAAACATGAATAAGCAATAAAGAACCAAGCTGATGCTCTGATACTCTTTTTTTTTTTTTTTTTTTAGCATATCAAATTATACCTCGGGGAGCTTTAAAGGCCAGAATGGAAATGAGTTTAAGTATTTAAAGAAAATAAAACAGATTCTGCTTGTAGTGCTATCCAGCCAGCTTCAGAGAAGTCAGAGAAACGAAAGAAATTGAAGTCAGTAGGTTTGCACGGATGTAACAAGTAGTTAGTAGGTTTTCATTTCAGCTTTCCAGCTAGCATCGGATATTACAGTGTGTTGTTGAAGGTATGGTCCTTATGATATCTTTTACGAAATACAGGAGGATTCAAGCAGCCCATGGCACATTTCATTTCCATGAAACATTTTGGGAGTTACTGCATTTCGGCTTCTGGATGTGTAGCCAGTGTGTTCAGAGCTCTTGCAGCTTCCCTTTCTCGGCTGGTGTGAGTTGGGCCACTCTTCCTACTCAGTACCTCATGGTCTCCGGAAGCCTATTTTGAGATGAAAAGCGTACAAAATTTTGTTAGGCAGTGCACTAGGGGGGACTAGTGAAATGTTCCCTTTCCCTAGAGAGTCTCAAAGTATAACCTTGCTGTATACCCTCACTTGAAGGTGATGGCATTTGTTCTCTGCTTCACTGATTAAAAATTTGGATCGAATTGTTACAATTTTTAAATGCACTTGGAGGAAGAAGAAGAGTGGCTGTTAATCTCCTTTTCCAAACAAATGGCTACTCTTAATACCTTTGGGAGCTCAGCTTTTCATCTTCTGCCAACAGGCAATACCAGTAGTAGAGACACACGAGTCATAAAGTAGTTCCTAGATGCATCTTTTATTCACACTTGACCCACATTGCAGATGATATTTAAATCAAGACAGTCAGCATTTCAAATGCCAAAACATTGTGACAGCAAAGCAAAGCATAATTTCTATGTTCCTTAAATCTTTAGATCAGTCTCATGAATGAATAGTAATTAAGAGCGGCTTTTCTTGGTAAATGCCAAATAAATTTGGAGGTCTCGAGCTTTTTCCTCATAGGTGCTGATGCTGTGAATTTCATCACTGAGCCAGGATTGCCATTACTGTGTTTTATGATTCCTTTATGACTGAATTAGAGTCCATTGGCAGAGAGACTGATTTTACTCAGACTCCTGCACTGCACTGCACTGTTTTCCGGGGTAAAGGGAGGGTGTCACCACCTTCTCGCGAGCACTGAAATTTTGCAGGAAAGTGGAGGAGGTGGGGTGGGCAGAGGGAAAGTCAAAGGATTTGTCATATGAAAGACTGGTGTTAGGTGGTTTCATGTTTAAGTCTAATCCACTTCTAAAAGTGCGGAAGCTTGATTAAGACTAGATTGTACGCGTTATGGGGAAGAGTCTGCATCTTGTGTCTTCTATAAAATAAGAAGTTGACATTACGTTCTCCATGTTCTAAGTAGCATGTCCTATTTGATAGGTAAGACCTCTTACTCCGAATAATGCAGGCATAGCATTAAAGCAGGCCTTTTGTCATCCTTGTTTTGTCTAGTCATTCTTTTCACAACACTTTCCCTAAACCATGAGTCACTTGGAACTAAGATATTCCCAAGGCTTTAAACAGTTCGATACAACTGCCTACAAGTTTTCTGCAAAGGGGGTTACACAGGAGTGCAGTAATTGGAGTAGGTATTTCCTTACACTGAAAAACAGAATGTTCTTTAACTTTTCCTTTAGCGTGTTTCACACAGATCTTCAAACTGGCTAGCAAGCAGTATTACTAGTTTCTGACACAGCTGCCACTGCTAACAGTCAAATCTCTGGGCTTACTGTGCCCTGTTCCCTAAACCTGCCTGTGAATTAATCCTTAATGTCCTAGAAAAAAAACAAAACAAAACAAAAAAGCATTGAAAAGCTTTATCTGAATTAGTCATAAATAAAGACTTCAATGTAAGCCATGACATCGGTTATTTTCTCCTGAAATTTGGTGACTACATCTTGCAGACAGTTTTGTACAACAGTCAAGTCCAACACAGGTAGCCTAAATTGATCTATAAGCCAGAGCTGAGCTACAAAGATACTTTGATGCCCAAGCCTCTGACCTCGGTGGTATTTAATCACCTAAAAAGGAATTTAGTTATTCCTTTATGGAGCTGACCTTTTCTTTTTCTACATTTTCTGTGTACATTTTGAACACTTTTGGCTGACATATATGAACAACATGTTACCAATTGTAAGTCTAGGATTTGAATATATAGAAGAGGTACGCTTTGGGGAAAGAAACATATGCAAATTCTAATACAATTTTTTTTTTCTTCGAGTTGAAAGCAGAGATAATTTTTTAAATTACAAAGTAATTAATTTGTACTAAGCCATAAAATGAAAGTGACCTGACAACTGCTGCCTGATTAAGGTGCAGAATACTAAACAAAATCAACAAGTGCTGAAAAAATACATGTAGCTGTTAATAATTCATCCTCAAATGACTCAATTCATCCTCAGAATAGCCCTATATTGTAGTTCATTTGTATGGGATAATATTGGTATTATCCCAGTAATTGCAATGGGAAAAAAACTTACCATAAAGACCACACACAACTTTTTTCCCCACAATGCTTCGTAAGTGATAACCAAAAATAAGCTGAACTGTGACCTGACTGCATGGTCACTTCCCTATGAGTAGAATTTTTCTATATGCAAGCTTGGTTAAAGCTATTTTATTTTATAATATTTTTTTCAACTATATATGCTTTTTTACTTTTAAAGACTTTTAGCATTCATTACCTTATTGCTTCAAATTCAGAAATTCAAAGAGATAAATGTTTTAAAATGTGAGATTGTAACTTCCTTATTCATGTTTGACATGTGCTTTCCTTTAGTGAGAACAGTAAAACTGTTGCAAATTCCCATGCAGTGTGTGTAAAAGTATCAGAATTTGGGCATCAAAGTATACCCCATAGGAATTAATCAGTTTGAGTAATACTTTTTTCCTTTTTTTGAGATCTGATGTGTCAGCTGTGTGGTGAGACTGGGTGACATAGTGAGGCTGGAGATTTATGTCTCCACTAAATGTATTTGTCTGAACAGGGATTGAGTTGTTTAGTCCAGGAATAAAGGTACATCGAACCACGTGTAGCCTACAAATCAAGCTGGAGGCAAAGTAGTTATGAAAATTCTTTCTTCTGGAAAGGAACCTCAATGGTTTAATAATTTTATTAGTTCTGTCAAGGTTTGTCATTTCTCTTTGTTTTTCTGTAGCTTGGCTGCCAGGCTGTGAATGTCATTCCAGTAGTCTGCAGAGTTGCAGGTTATAAAAAACAGTTTCTGAAGGAGGTCACGTATATTACGATCCCATTTGACATGTTTGTGTGAGGGGATGAAGTCACTGATGTGATAGGTCTTTTCCCTTTTCGCAGCTTGCCTACGCAGCAGCATACACACGTGGGCACCTCAGAGGCTGCAAAAGTTTCTCGCTCCTCAGCATAGGGTCAGGCGAACCAAAGCTTGGGGTTTACTGCTGACAGCAGCATTTAGCGCATCCATAAAGTTTACACTCGTACCTGTCTTGCTCTTGTCCTCTCGCTAGCACTCTCTCAGCATAGAGCAGCACCTACAACCGTGCAAAGATGCAGAGCAGGGCAGCTGAGAGGCACCCTGTGTTTTAGGGTAGCACACCAAACAGTAGAGAACTGCAGACTGAAGTTAACGCCAGACTTGGCAGCTACAACATGCCTTCCTGGAGGCATCGACACAATTCTCCTCCTTGTTATTTCCCTGCTGGTGATGCCTTTGTGTGTGATGGCACTCTTGCTTGCTTCTCAGGCTGTTTGTAGTACGCTTCCCATATCTGATTGTAGTACAACTTCTGGACTAACAGCTCGTGTCTTGTTTTGGTTTGCCTTTCTGAAAATAGCAAAAATGCTTTTATAGCCACAAGATATACAGAGGAGCTGGTTTTCTTTTGTGCTGTTTCTAACTGCACTGTTTTGTGGCAGCAGGTACATAGATCATTTATATACCAGTTAGCAATGATATTTCAGAAAAATGCATTGTTGCTTGTTATATTAGAAATTATATGGCTACAGAGTCTTGTAAAGTAATGACTGCAATTTTGCTAGGTGTTGTCACTAGAAATTGGAGACTCAGTAAATACTTTCTGTATACTTTTCTAGCAATATGTATGACAAATAACACAGCAATTACAGGACATTACAATATGCAGCCTGTGGCAGTTTGTTGCCCTTCTGAGCACTGCCAGGAGATACAGAAGTGTACTGGCAACAGCAGCAGCAGCAGTAACACAGAATGGGTGAATACAGTATCTTGTATTTATCTAGTGCCTTTTATCAGTCATGCTTTTGACAGATAGAGAGACTGTCAATGCAACAGTAATACCCCTACTTCTACACAACGTTTTGCCTAATGGTGAGAGAAATTATCACCAAGACCCACCGCTGCCTACCAGAGTGGCTTTCTGCAGAGCTGTGCCTCAGCCTGGGTTGTTGCAGGGGGTGATTCCTTCCCAGGTGCAGGGCTTTGCATTTGTCCTTGATGAATTTCTCGCCGCTCCTGTTGACCCATTCCTCCAGCCCTTCTAGATCTGCCTGAACAGCAGCCTGTCCTTGAGCAGTCGGCTGGTTCCCCAACGTCGTATCATCTGCAAACTTGACAAGAGGGCACTTACCTTCTCCAGCTTATTGGTAAAGACATGTCCCAGGTTAGACCTCTGTGGTACCTGTTACCAGCTTCCAGGTGAGCTACCCCGTGAGTCTGATTATCCAACCAGGACTTTATCCATCTGGTTTCCCATGCAGACAAACCTAACAACCTAATTTGGATATAAGAATATTGTGGGAGTCAGCATTGAAAGCCCTGCTAAAGTTAATGTAGACTATATCCATTTCTCTGGTCTGTCCACAAACCAAGCCCTTTTACTGTAGAAGGCAAGCAGATTGGTCAGCCATGATTAACCTTTGGTTAATCAATGTTGACTGTTCCCAGTCAGCTTCTCCTTCGTGTGCTCAGAAATTTGCTCTGAGAGGACACGCTCCATGACTAGACTTAATTCAATGAATCATCTTTTTTATCTTTTTTGAATATAGTTTGGACATTTCTTTTTTCCAGTGGTCAGGGATCTCCTCCAAGCTCCTTCATCTTTCAAAAATTAAAGCAAGCAGCCTTGCAAGGACATTGGCCAGCTCTCTCAGCACAATTTGATGCAGCTTGCCAGGTCCCATGGAATCCTATGGGTCTAGTGCTCTCAGTCAGTCCCCGCCTTTCTGGTTAGGATTTACCTGACCACCTACTGCTGGTTGTTCATTGCCTTCCTGAACCCTGCCTCTAGTCACTGAGACCTGGGAGACCTTCTCAGGGAACACTGAGGCGAAGAATGCAGAGAACACCTCAGCCTTAGCTGTGTCTGCTGTCCCCCTCAACAGGTCCACATTTTCCTTGTTCAGCCTTTTAGTTCTGCAAAAGCTATTCTTGTTACCCTTGACGTCCCTTGAAAGCATCCACTCTAGATGAGTGTTGACTTTCCTAATGTTATCCAGAGTTGCCAGGAAATGTTTCCAAATTCCTCCTTTGTAGCCAGTCCATACTTCCACGTTCTGTATATTGTTTGATGAGATGAAGGCCTTTTGAAAGTCTTGGGGTTTTTTAATAATTTCAAAGTGTAATAGATGATTGCTTTCCCTGGAGAAACGCACTTGGTGGCTATGTCTAATCTTCAGGACTGGTCTTTAAAATTTTATCAATTCTTATTTCAGTTTATTTATTAAACCTAAGCGTACTGTCTTAGTTGTTTACTTTCGTATTTCTCCTGATTACCACTTTTAAAAAAATGTACTGTTTCCCTTTCACACACTGGCTATAATGAGGTTTCCTAATTTTGCTGACAACTCAGCCATTTCATATTTAATCTTTCAGAACTCATAGGTATTTATCTGGACTTGGTAGTTTGGTTTTTGGGTTTTTTTACTTTTCAATGAATGACAAATTAGCTGCAGTATTTATTCTCCTGATATCTTAGTCTACTATAGTCTCACATTTTTTTTCCTAGAAAAGGGCAGGTCTCAGTCCTTTCATAGAAGACCAATATACTTGGTTTCAGGAAAAGCTTCATCTAGCAGCTCACCCTTGATGATCCCATATGCGTACCGATTCTTTGCAGGTTCCCTGCTGCTTATGTTCTTGAGGAGGAATGCTATCTTGTTGGAGAAAGAGGAGAGGATTGTGGGGTTTTTAATACCATTAGTTGTTTACACTTCAAAATTAAATTTATCCCTTCCTTATATTTGCTATGTATTATCTGCTTAGAATTCAGCTCTTGTTCAATGTTTTTCTAAGCCTATACGCCTGAATATCAAAGGATTTCTTTTCGTCTCAACTAACCTCTAAACCCTTGCCATTGAGCTCTATTGATTTTGTCTTTTCCTGCTTTCTTTTGTGTTCAGAGGCATACATATCCTTTGAGATCTGATTATTGTTTTCTTTGGTGCCATCTCTGGAGCACCTAAAAATTCATTTTTTCCCCCCCCTTTAGGGACATTTTCACTTGCCTCTATATTTACATGTTTCAGAAACACAACTTGGAATTTATGAGTTTCCTGCATTTGTGTTTGCGTTTTCTGTGGCTGAGATGAGCTTTTACAACTTGCTACTGTCTACTTTAAGACACCCTTGATTTGTCCTTATATGTCATCTGCTAGATTTGTGCAGTTTATACACAGTTAATTTGTGCCAGGAAAGCTGTAATAGGTTGTAGGCACTAGACATATTGCAGTAGTTATTTTGAAACTTTAATGAATGCCATTAAAAAAGCCAAATGTACGGGAAAGCAATTCTATAGGAAGGAAAATAAAGGCCAAGAGGTAAGGAGATTTTAAAGGGTTCCAATATACCTTTTCAAGTCCAAAGCATAGTTGACAAAGCCATATTTGGTATGCTTTAGAAACTCTAAATTGGTTAATTTTTCCTGCTTATAGGGGACGGGTAAGAATAGAAAAGATTTAAGGTAGAGCAAATTTATTGGACTAAACGACATGAACCACGATGAAAAGACAGTTCATGAAACCACAACAGAAATCTTCCTATAGCTGAAAATAATGTAGGATGTGACCTACTTTGTGTGACTGGTGCACATTTCAGTGCAGGAATACCACCAAAAAGCTGCTCTTCACTGTGTAACCCAGTAGCACACAGAAGTACTCAGCCCAGGTGCTTTGGGCTAGATTCAGTGAGTTCTGGTGCTGACACTCCTGCTACCCAGCAGCGGGGTGTGCGGTGGCACCATACTGTTGTAAGTGGTTAATTCTGTTGAACTTGCTGTGTATGGCTGGAGGGACTGCAATGCTCCCTTCTCTCCTTTGCCTCTGCTCAAAGGAGCTCTCAGCATTTGAGCTCTTGGCTTACTCCTTCCAGTGTTCTGTTTTCATCCATTTTCATTTTTTCTACCCCTTCCTCTCACTTCATATTCCTCCTTGTGTCTTAAACCATAAAAACAAATTTTCAGTCTCACTTTGTCTTTTAAGGGAAAAAAGAAAAAAAAAAAACACAAAAAAAGCTGGCTTGACAGCCATCTTCCTATGTGTTGCCCTTTGCTTGCCTGCAGCTCCTTCCTCTTGAAAATGTGGCTTCAAGTCTCCTGTGTCTCTTTTCTTCACCAACTATTAAGGTCTCTTCAGGATCTCTCGAGGCAGACGGATATTCCTTATGGCACTGTCTTGGACTCCGCAGTCTATGAGCACGTCCGAGTGAAAGGGATGAATCCTTTCGAGAGGGACAGCATGTATTCCCAAATGTGGCGGATGATTAACAGAAGTAACGGCTCGGAGAACAACGTCATGGAGTCGACCGCAGGCATTCAAAAGGTACTGGTATGGCTTAGTTTTCACTTCCTGTTGGAGACGCTCTGCTGTAACACCACATTTGCTTAGTTGTTGCTTCTAACTAGAAGGGATGCCTTTGCATCCAGATAATGATCGTGCCTGGTACCAATTTCTGCACGCCCATTGCATCAGCACGGAGGATTAGGATTTCTCAGCTATGTAGCTTGTTTTCAGTCACATTTTAAAATATAAGTACCCGGAGTGTTTGCTCTGAAAAGGATTTATAGTTCTGAGAGATGAATGCATTTGTCAGGATGCAAAATGGGAATAGGATCACTGGATTTATAACCCCAGAAGATGTGGCAATGTACTGTACAAAGCTTAAAGCACTTTGAATACAAGACATTGATTAACTTATTTTTGTAGAATCCTGACACTGGAAACCTTGGCTTTCAGCTGTAGCTCTCAATCATGTATGTTTTGAGAGAGGCAGGCAGGAAAAGATAACCTGGCTTTAAATAAGCGTCTCTCAGCCGCCTTCTGTAGTGAGTTTAGCAGTGAGAAAATACTTTGAGAGCAGGACTCAATTTTTGTAGGTACATTTATGAATGCAATAGTTCCCTCCCATGTTTTTGGATGACAGCTATGGCTTTTATAATAACAGTACTACATGAAAGGATTCAGTTTGAGAGTGAATATGTGTTAATGAGTGACTGTACACAAATTTTATCCCTACCATTGTATCTTCATGTTCAGAGTTTCAAATCAAATCTGAGAAACATCCTATTTGGTAGATTTTTTTATTTTAAACTTCAAAATGTGAATATGAATTGGAGCAAATATCCATGAAGTTGTGTGTTTGCTTGTTTTAAGCTTGGTTTCGAGACTTCTAAAAATCCAGACAAACCCTGCCTTTTATCTCCACCAAAATCCATTTGCCAGGAAAACTTGTAATTTCTGGTGTTCTCACACTGGATATAAACACGTAAGAGATAAGAGTGTGCTAAAAAGAATGATGAAATCACTCGTGATCTCTTGATAGTAAAAGAACCATAAAATAACAAAGATTCTTTGGAGTTTTAAAAATCACTAATCTCTGTATAGGTGAGATCATATTTTCTCTTCTGAAGGACTGAACAGCATGAAAGAAGAGGCAAGAGAGGCCCTGGGGACCTGCACTTTTGAAACCCCTTTAGAAAGAGTCATAAGCTGAAAAAAAGCAAGAAAAAAAAAGACAGTCTGAAGATTTATTGGCTAGAGGAAATTGCTTTTTTTGAGAAAACATATTTTAGTTCAGTTTGTAAGGGGCTGATAAAGCTGGGTTTTTCCTTTGTATAAAAAAACAGCTGCCCGCCTTCTGGTTTGCCTTCCCAAGTTATACTAAAGGTTTCAAAAGAATCAAAAACCAGAGCACGTCAAACACAGCTGTGTGGACTAGTGATGTTTAGCTGAAAAAAACAACCAGTGTATCATGCTGGCAGGTAATACCAGATTACAGTCTTTTATTTATTCCTGGAAACATGGCAGTTGCTGTCTTAAATCCTACAAAACCAGAAATATTTGGGTTCTTTAATTTCCCATGCCCTGCTTCCCAGGAACAAGCACTTGCAAATGATAGTGTTGAAAAACAGGTTGCAGCATGTGAGCAAGCCAACCACCTTCCCGTTTTAAATTATCAAAGGGCTCAGGCCGAATTCTAATGAACATACACATCCACCCATGTATGTGCAGTTTCTCTCCTTTCACTTTACAGGAAGAAATGACACAGAAAAAGATTATTCGCCAGTTCCTGTTCACACAGGAGCTTTGGGGAGACTGTATTTGGCCTGCTCAGGAAAAAAAGCTGGATGAAGAATGTGATGTTAAAAGCTAGTCTTAGGCAAAGAAAATTAATATATAAAAAGGTAACTGATAAGAGACAGAGATTATAATCTCTGTAAAATACTTGAAAAAAAAAGAAAACATTTCAGAGGAAAAAAATTAATGGGTCTCCTCGGCCTATTTATGTACTTTGTAATGTTCTTCAGGATCTTGAACAAATTTAACTGGCCACATCAGAGCTATTAACTCAACCAGATTATAACCCTGAACAAGCTAAACCTACAGGTCTCCCTCTGTGCTTCATTTTGTTTCTACCATTAATCAGCACTAAAGCATGACTGAAGAGCAGTTTGTCCAAGCTCTCTGAGGCCTTTAACTCAGCACATGTTCCTGGAGTGACGAGTGAGGGTTGAGACTTAACGAATGCCTCTAAATGGGTACAGGGAAAGGGATTTCCGCTAGGCTGCCTAATGACCATGATGGAACTGTGATAGGAGGCACCACCGTGGGAGAGAGGTGCGCAAGAAGGATGTTAGGAAGCGGTGGACATGCTTTTTTAACAACTTTCCCTGCTGCACCCTCTCCAAGATTAAATGGTGTTCCAAATAGCCATCACAGAAAAGGAATTGCCATTGCCAAACGTTTTTGTTATATCTTAGAAAATCCTTTTGTTTTTTCTTGCTTTTATTCTGCAAATTTCAGTGGAGCTGGCACTCTCTTTTATTTTGAGGAAAGTAGCAGTTTAATACTAATCTGTATATAAACAGAGGGAAGGGGAGGGGAATCAACCGCTGGTTTACTCATCGCATCATCCCACTCGCTCAGCAGGACTGCGCGCTTGCTGTACCAGTGACTTCATGGGGAATGGCACCTGTGCAAGTGAAAATACAATACAGCCAAATGACAATGATTGCACAGTCCCATTTTGCATCAGGCAGTCTACCGCCTTGACCTGCTTTTCCTGGCAGGAGGGCAGGGCAGGCAAGAGAAATAAGATGAGAAGATCATGCTGTTTTAAGTTTAAAGATTTTGATACTTATTGGTCTTCTTGTTCTCATAAATCAGGTGCATACATATCACTGTGTGTGCTCCTATCCCATCCACAGTGAACAGCTATATACACCATCAGGTCTGGTTAGAGAGCAGCTGGGCAGATTTACCCTGAAGAGAGAGCGGAGTTTTAAATACCTCAAACAGGAGACAGTCTGGAAAGTGCAGGCACTTTAGATATTTTCTGCCACATAATGTCTCTTCCTTTCTCAAAAGGCAACAAAAAACCGTTGAAGATCTGAATTGAAGGTAGGGAAGCATTCAGTTGTTTGTCTTCCTGCTCTGTCAAATCAAAATGGATGGGGAGGTAGCTGTATTCCTGTATATGCTTGGATTATTCTGGAGAATATTCACTTTTATCTTCTTTTTTTCTTTATTATTCCTAAATGTTTCCTGTATCTCAAATTGATTTTCCTTTTTTTGCGTAGGTTATGAAATATGCATCTCATTCTGTCAAAGGAATCTCTATTTTCACGGAAGCTATTTATTCGGAGAGGATTTACAGAGGCCTAAGTCATGCCTGCTTAAACATTCATTGAGGACTCTAAGAAAAATCATTTAGGCTTAAACATATCACATTACATACCTCTTTATGTCTTCTTAAAAAGCACATTACCCTGCTTAATCCTTTACAAGCACCACAGGCTTTCCTATCCTTGGAACTATTCCCATTTAAAATATAATGAAGCACTTCCATTGTGCCCCGTCTGCTCTTTCTTCCCTAGAGTATAATAGTGCCTAATGCCCTATCCTACCCACCTTGTTCCTCTGAACATGATACCATAGCCTGCAGCGTCTACATTTTTCTCAGCAGTACAAAGTGGAAAATTCCTTTCCCAGGCTGCATAAGCAGAATCTGAATGCATTTGAGACCTCTGTCTATTTAACTCTGTCTGCAAAACATTTAGCCCATAGGAAACTTGTGAATGACTGTCAGGTGAAATAACGCTTCTGGATGGTACAGTAAAAGAAACTCCTTTTAGGCTCTCATAATATTTCCTCTTCAACTTGCAGATAGTATCAAAAGGAATTTGGTCTTGAGATTTCGATTTTCTTGTGATCCTACTTGCATTGCCAGTGGAGACATTCTCGGAACTGCTGAGCCCCTTTGTTTTCCCTCGACATTGTGGATGGCATTTTTACCTTCCTAAGAATACAGTAATAGTAAAAATATTGTTTAAACCACCTATGAACAGGCCATGACAAAGCTTTGCTAAGATGATTTGTCTGGGGAAGAAAGGGGCAAGAATGTTTTGCGATTCTGTGCCAGAACAAATTGTTAATAACTGGACATGGTTATTCCTAATTTGGTTTCAACATTAGCAACAGCATGAAGATTTCTATCAATGGGGAAAAAAACCTCCTGAATTAACTAATTATCCTGATTTACTCACAAATTTGCTATTGGTATTGCCATTCTGGTGGCAGATACACTGATCACACCACAAAAAGATCTAGTTAATATATGCAAGTCCATACATCTCTGTTGTGAACATTTCTGACCATGGAGCTGGCCAATAAAAAGGCACTGGAAACAAGAGAGAACCAAGACAAACTTTTTGGATATTGTCTCTGTACTGTGATTCAGCAGTTTGACAGTGGCTAAGGGGATAGGAAGCAAAAAGGACAAGAGCATATAAAAATGCCGAGACTGCACTCTAGTCCTCCGTATATCTTAATTCACCATGAGGGCATCAGCTACGCTACGCAGCTGTTGGTCAGCAAACTAGTTATCAACCCAGACACTGATTCCCTGGTTCCCCTCTGCCTCCGGAGGTGATGCTTCTTGGGCAGATGAGATGTTCTGTTGTTGTTCTACAAGTAATAAGGCTCAGGAGTACCCTTAAGACCTTGATGTGTTCAGGCCCACAGCTGAAGGGGCAATTTGTCTATTTTGCAATTACCCTCTCCTGCACAATCCATGACTTGGAGCTGACAGGTGCCTGGGGGTACCAAATGCACCTGCTGTCCTCACTTTGTATTATCATGGGTGGTCTGGCTCCATCTTACTTGTCATATAGCATCCTCTTCCTGGAAAGCAAGTCTCAACATAAAACCCGAGCCAAATTTGCCGGCAAAGTGCCGTTAATAATGACAGGAGGAATGCCTCGATCCAATGCCACTACCACGTTTAATGTCTCGTAGCTTGTCAACATGTCAGTTAATGGGGGTGGGGGAGTGGGGTATATTTCATTGCAAATCATATTTCTCATAGCCTTATCACAAACTGGCTCCAGTTTGCATGAGCCAAAAGAATTATCAGCCTGGAAAAAGATTATTTTTTTTTCCCCTATAATCCTGTGTATCTTTGTTTCCATATCTAGGGCTTAAATAAACTTGCAGCGGTGTAAAAATTTAGAATGCTGACCAGAAAGCACTACAAATGCACTGCGGTGTTACTTTCAGGCTTTATCAAAAGACTAATCGTTATCTGGATCAGCTTAGGGGGTCAACATGTTTTGGATGTCTAATAACTGATCTGTGATAGTTAACAAAGTGGGAAGAAGATTATGTGCATAGCTTTAAAAATCAAATGTAAAACTGTTTTCCTGCTGCCTCATTTTCTCAGAATTCAAGGTAGGCTCCCCAAAAGGCTTGCTCTCCCTCACGAACGCTCCTAAGCATATACCAAAGTTTGATCTAACTTTGACTTTCTAGAGAGTTTTCACAGGTTTTATCTCGAGTGGAACACCTGTAAAAGTTATTTTCTGCAGAGTTTGGCTTTATTCAATCGAAAATGTAAGTCAAAATTTGCGTCAGCCTACATATCAAGAAATGGATCTACAGAGATATATCCAACAACTAAGCGAGCCAACTGCTGCCGTATTTCTTTTGTCTACAAAGTGTCCTGAAAATTTTATCTGAGTTCATCTTCTCCTGTTTCATCTTACATGCTCCGAAATGTACCTTGCTCCTTTTGCTCTCGCTGAAAATGCTGTCCAAGTTGCTCATGACTTCTGTTCAAAGGTCAGGCTGCATATGCCTGCCAGTCACTTTAGCAGCCTCAGATGTCACTGACTGATGTCCTGCTGTGGTGCCATGCCATTCTACCTCCATGACTGTCTTTGGTTGCTCTCTCCATTATTTTGGAGAATTTTCCAGATCTGTTCTCCAATTTTGCAGGACATCCTACCTGCAAAACCGTAGCCTTTTCTGTCTGTAGTTCATCCCTGAGTATTCTCAAGTCCAAACAAATTCAGCTAGTGGCTTCAGGGAGACAACTTGTAGTTCTGCTTCTCTTACACTGAACTGAGCTCCTTTTATCTGACATAAAATTCGTGTGTTTTCCTCTACTGTCTTTTCATGAATGTCTCACCACTAACTTAGTTCCACCTAAAATCTACAGTGGCTGACCTCATAGTCTTCATTTTCTTTGCTGTGGCTTTCTATTGCTTAAGCTTGTCTGTCTCTCTAACTTTTGCCACTTTAACATGTCTATGATTTACTCATACAACTTCTAGTCCATCACTTCATTATGTCAGTGTTACTTCCTCCGGCCTTTACAAAGCACTCTTTCCACATTTAGTTCTATTGAAAATGTTCCTAGGAAAAAAAAAAAAGGGAAAAAAAAAAAGTTGTCTTGAGTTTTCAGGCCCTCCATGGTCAATTTTGACTCTCCCTGTACCTTTCTCATTTCTGAATTGGAAATCACTTGTGTGAGCTTCCAGTGCAACTCGTTTTTCAAGCAAGTATCTTTATGCTTTCTCCAAGGGCTCCTCTGTAAGGTATGAAGTTTTCCCTGAAGACAGCAGTCTTGTCTTTTCTTCAAACTCCTTAACGCTCTCCTTTGTTATTACACTAACAAAAACCTTGACAACTAGTCTCTGGTGTACTACTATCACTACCCATCAACTGAGCAGCACTGTTTTGTTGTTGCTTTATGCTTTTTCCCTGCATTTGCCTTATTTTATGACTGCCAAATAAGAGAGGAGAGAGGAACTTCTACTATAGTCATCTAAATACCATCATAGATGTGATGTGAGTGAAACCAAAGAACTACTATATGCCAGAATGAACTAAGTTAATGAACGTGACCATTAGCAGAGGAAGAGTATTTCTCAGAAAACAACCTCTCTGTCTGACCTTTCAGCCTTCATCCTCAAAGGAGAGCTACAGCCTAACTTAAAAAGATGAACATGGGAGCTACAGTTCGTAACAGTCTAATACAATAGAAAAAGAAAGGGGAGGAAATAAAAGAAAAGATTTTATTGAGCAATTGGTCCTTATTATCTCTCATTTTCTCCAGCTTCAATGGTGCCAGCTACATATTTCTCTTGAATTGTCTCATTGATTAGCATAATTGCACTAATCACAGAGACATTTTTCTAATCTTGAAGTTTTCTGCTTGTTTTCAGAGAAGGTTTGTTTGCCTGAAGGCTTGTTTATTTAGGGGTCCTCCCACAAATATATTCCCTCTTCTGTTTAAAGGTAATTCTCTCTGAAAATCTTGCTTCACTTAGATCCTTAAGCTTCCATGGCTACAACTATGCTCCCATTGTGTGTAACTTTAGGTGCCTAATTTACTTGCCCAAGTTTTCCTTCCTAGCTATCACAGACAGACAACTTCCTTCTCTAGAGAGTAGTTGGGATGTTAGGAAGAAGTTCTTCACCATGAGGGTTGTAAGACACTGGAACGGATTGCCTGGAGAGGTGGTGGAAGCCCCATCCCTGGAAGTTTTTAAGGCCAGGCTGGATGGGGCTCTGAGCAACCTGATCTAGTGGGAGGTGTCCCTGCCCATGGCAGGGGGGTTGGAACTAGATGATCTTTAAGGTCCCTTCCGACCCTAACAATTCTATGATCCTAAGATTCTATATTCCTTGACAAGAAATGGCAATAAAAATAAGAGATAGCAAAATACACCCCGAGGAACTAAATTTCCTTGAGTCCTGTAGAATTCCATTCTGCAGAGAGTTGAGTCCAGACTTTTCAGCTGGAGAAAGGATGGCTGACAGTCCTTCCAGGAGCGAGCATGGGATGGGGGAGGTCCCCACCCTTCATCCTGATGGCCAAATGCAAAACTAAGTACTTTGGGCCTGTGTCTAACCATGTAGTTGTCTTTTTACATGGCAAAACAGTCCAGAGAGGAAAATTGATTCCTTTGTCGATGGAGGTTTCACTTGGGGTTTCTCTTGCGTAGAAGTGGACTAATTAGGATGGTGTCATGAGAGAAACACCTAGAATGCATCCCTGTCCTGACGATAGGAGACCGTCTCTCTAGAAGTGTGCAGGTAGCTGCCACTAATAAGGCACATGGTGCATTGACAGGCATTTGGTCTAAAACAATCCTCATGCATGCGCAAAAAGTAGAATTAATTTTTTGTTAAATAGCCCTCAGTTTCTACCTGTAGAGATAAGAAATAAGAGTTTCCTCTTTTTTTTTTGGTTTGTTGGGTTTTTTTTAAATTTTACTTCTAGAGAACTTTGGCTATTTCTCGTAGGTGGGGAAGGTAGGACTGCAACACTGTGCTCTGATGGCGAGTGTAACTGGACCACACCATGCAGAGTAACTGCTCGTGGCTACCTGTATGAGTCGTCTGTAGCTGTCAATGCTTAGTTTATCCCTCTTATATCTTCTCGTGCCTTTTTCCAGCAGTGTGCAACTCTGAGAATTGCTGCCAGAGTACTATGTATCCCCGTTTGTTTCTGTGGCCATATCACATCTGAATGCCATAATCCTGAGCTTTATATATGAGAGACTTTAAATTTCTGAATAACTGAACAGCATGAGTGCTGCTTTCCTTTGCACTGGCAAGTGATTAATTGTAGAAATTCGGAGCTCCTTCCTGAAGCTGGGATTTTTAGGGGATGGGAAACATGGAAGGGAGCAGGGAGTAAGAAAACTGACAATTAGGAAATAATTTAAGAAGAAGAGTGTAAAAGCTGAGCATGAGTATGTCAGAATAATGCTCAAAGGAAATTTTTTTGCTAGTGTTATTTGTTGCTGAAGTTTTCTCAGCTGGCCACACTCAGTATTAGGGAGGCACCTGTTAAGAAAGGGTGGCATAAACAGAAAAGGATGCTGAACCCACCCCTACAAACAGGTAGCTTAATTTGTGCATATTTGGGTCTAACAGAGCAATGCTATTGTCGTATTCCATAAAAAAAAGGTTTCTGAATATTTACTATGGGATGAGTGCATTTATTATGCATTAGCACAGGAGAGGCCTGAAAGAGAAACAGCTCTCACGGGTGCTGTTACAAACCATCTCATGAGCTTTAGTAAGGAGTGCAAAACAGGAGATGTCTTTATGGATATATTTGCAGCAAAATGGAAATTCTGCTGCAAGTTACTCTCTCAATTAAAACAAAACAAGATGATGTTCTCCTTTCTGTATATCAGCTGCAGAGGCCAGGAAGGGTTTGGGAGAGGAAGCCTCGTTGGGGCAGAAAGGTACTGAGGGGGCAGTTTTGCAGGGTGTCAGTTGTCATTTGGGCACTGCTGCTACAGTGACATTGGTCCTGATGTGGCATCTGATGGTGAAAGCATGTTGGGTATATGTAATGAAAAAAGCAATATGGGGAAACTTTTGCTAGGAAATAAACTTTTGCTACCTTTTCCAACCCATAAATCTACTTCGAATGCAGTTGCTAAAATTGTATGTACTGCCTTCCTAGGCTTTTCCACCTATGGCATTGTCTCGCCAAAAAAGAGTAGGACCAATGGCTTTAAATGACCAAAAACTGAAGAGGGACGAGCAAGCTGTGCTGGGATGCTATCAGAGCAGTGAACCTCCCCATGTGTGTCAGCAGCTTGTGGAGGGATATACCCTTCTTTGGAGTTTTGAGTAACACGTATGTTTTCTCACGTTTTATTACTGTGGGGTGACTCTGAGCTCGGCACCTGCTGCTCTGCTCTATTAGTGCCTGGTGTCCTCAGAAACTGGGTGCGCTGCTTGCATGTCATTCCACTTTGGCAAGTGGTCATTTATTTTGATTTAGCAGGAATTGGAATTAATATGACATAGAGAGTCCTGTAATCCTTTAGGCCTCTGAGATCCCTCTTTATTAAGCAAGAGAGACTCCTGATGGAAATTGTAAATCCTATGAATATGCTTTCCTAGTCTGGCCACATCAGATGTGGGCCATTTCTATACAACCTACGGGGAAGCAAAGCTTGGGATGAGTAAAATGTCTGCCTTGAAATATTTTTTGTTACTTCTTCAGGTCACTAATTATAGCCATTTTCCTGTGTGAGGGTGACGAAAAGATTTGACTTTGTGCGGTTTAACAATAACGCATTTTCTTTTGTGCCCAGATCTAGTTCCTTATCCCTTTTTCAAAACCATCAGTGGAAAAGGTCTGTCAAAAATTGCTGCCTCAGGGAGAAGTAGAAATTTGGATTGTCGTCTCCTTTGCTGGTTCCTCCTCTCCTTCCCCTGCTTTTTTTAACTCACTCATGCAAAGGCAGTAGTAAACCACAGCTCCCTTGCCAAACCCTCTCTGTGGCTCACGTCCCTTTCCATGGCAGGGAGATGCGTTTGTGCTCAGATTCCTCATTTTGGATTCTTGTCATCCTAAGAAAGAAAAACTCTATAAAGTGCCTGACGGAGAAGAGTAGTTTGGCATTTGGAGAACTCTCATTTGGCTACAGGGGACACGAAAGGTGTTAGGCATTTATTATTCTGGTCCTGTGAGCTCTTATTTCTCCATTTTATCTCCATTAACTTCATGCTTTTCCTACAGAGGTTCTGTAACATTTCCAGGTTCATGAAGATGAATAACACCACCATACTGAGGGTGCCTGTGGACTACACAGACTCCTGCGCAGCTCCAGCAACCTCCGCTCATTATTTTCCTTCTGAACTCTCACTTCACTTTGTTGCCTCCCTCTTACTTTTTCATTTTTCTGCTTTTTGACCTTCTGTCCCTTCTGTTTAGATGGCAGCTACTTCAACTTTTTCCCAGCTCTCTGAGCCTCTTTCCATCCTTCACCTCTCTACGTGGTCACGCATCCCCTTTGCTATCTCCATTGCTTTACGTTGTCTCACTGTTTCTCCGTGCAATGAATTCCGTGACTTTCAATTCGCAATCAGATGAAGCTTTCCAAAACTCTGGCTCTCACTTTGAAGCCCAGTTGCAGGCTCATAGAGTGGTGGGCTGCACTGGGGACGTATCACACACAGATCAGGGGAAATGCAGGCTCTTTCTAATGATCAATAGATGGAGACAGGAGAGCACGCTCTTGCTCCAGGCACAGAACTTGGTAATGTATTCACTTTCTTGCTTAAATGTTTCAAGCTATCATTTTTGTGTATTAACATATTTTAATAATACCCAAATATATTGTGATGCATTAACAAATGCAAATGGGATTGAATGGAAGGTTGTTTAAAGGATATATGTGACAGAAAAAAGACATGAATAGAAGTAATGAGAAAGAGATGTATAAAATATGCTGTATATTCCAGCTCTAAAGCATGGCTTGGACTATGAGGCTGCAAGGCTAAAATGATGAGAGAGGTATAAGAGGCAACAGAGATCTTGTTTTATATTTTTGGAGCTGCTATACCAATTGCTTATAAAACAGTTTGACAGATTTAAATAAACTCCATTAAATAATTTGTTTCTAAACAAACAAACAAACAAAAAGTCTATTCCAGAGACCAGCAAATGCAATTGCAGTGAGCAGATCTGCAGCAAGTCTCCACTGTAAGACATTTAATAGTCCCTCATGAAATTATTCAGACTTTTTCAATTCTAATACTCTTACAGCTGTAAGTAATAGGAAAGCAAAAGAGGATAGCTCAAGCTACTCTGATTTTTAGACTATAGCAAATTTTTAGACTATAATCCTTAAATAATCAATACATTAATAACCATATTGGTAGGCAATGAAATCATAGTGAAGTAATAAGAATGGCACAGGAATATTAAATTGTAAACTAAAAAGCGCTGGCAGAACACTTGGGAAAATCAAACCTCCTAGTCTCTAACATATATAAGTATCTAAGTATCAGAATCTTTAATTAAAACAGATAATTCCCCTTCAAGTCATTCTAGTCCCAAAACAGGAGGGAGAAAAAAGTCCAGTGTGGTTGTCATGATTTGGGCCAGACTGGTCACTGAGATTAAGATATCCTCTAGAGAAATAAAACACAGAAAATGCCAATTTTTCAAATACAAAAGAGGAACTCGAAATTTTACCTATGCATCCCCAGAATGGTGTTTATGTTTCCAAACTCCAGGTCTGTGCTTCTAAACACCTATGTACATTTGAATGCAAGTACAGGTTGTAGAGCCAGAGAGATCTCTCAGGTCTCATCTTAAAACATCTGATCTGGGAGACTGGAAACTGAGCGGAGTTTTGCTGCTGGCTGGTTTTTGAGGTTATCCTCAGCCATCTGATTATACACAGTGGAAAACATTCTAGTAAAACTGCATTTTGTTGGAATATATCAATTTATGGAACTTCAAGTGTTTGGAGGAAAAAAAAAAATGTTTATGTTGTGTTTAAGGAGTGAGAGAGGAGGAAGAAGACAGTTTGAAGCACCAGATCTGGTGGTTCAGACTGGATAGTTGTTACATAAAAATAATTGCTGTCCTACTCAGCACAATGCCCGAACATATGATTGACTTTTGTGGGCTCAAACCATACTCATGACAACAAAATCCTGAGGTTGGGATGTAGGGGGTTATTTCTTTAAAGGACAATTATAGTAAGCAGAAAGTCGCCAGTGCGGAGTCTGTCAGGCTGCACTAAGGTCTGGCGTCAGGACATGATCAGCAGCTCTTGTGGGTGCTTTGCTCTCTAGCTTTATTCATCTGCCTCCTCTGGAGCAATGTGAAATGAAAACACACCCCTTTAACTCCCACTAAATTTTTTTGGGGGGTTTCAAATCCCATTCAGCCGGAAGTTTCACACAGCTTTCTTCCTAACATCTGTGCAGGGCTCTCAAAGCTAGGAGAGGAGTGTTTTGAACTAAAATGGGACTCTGCATGCAGGCTGTGGATGGCCCCTGGGGTGATGGAGCAGGGAGTAGCCCCGCCGGGCATTATTTGCTCTCTTTCTCCTGATGTAGTCTCTCTGAGCTCCTTTGTCGGGGTGCAGAGGAGCTTTTCTAAACATCACCTAAGCAGTATTTCCAGCTTTTGCCGGTTTTGCATGGTTAGAGTCACCAGTGTGGCAGTCCCAGCTGTGTAGAGTAGAAGATCAGATGGATGCAAAAAAATAGTTTTCTCTCTCCTGTTACTCAAATCTGCAAGACTGGTGTGTGTCAGTGGTGTACTTGCATAGGCAGCGACAAATAAAAGTGATAAAAGGCCTTTCATTCTCTGGCATTAGTCTGGCACCTTTCATACACAACAAAATCCTTAGAAAGCCAAACAAAATAATGGGTTTTTTTCTGTACCATATATTATGATGCCTCCTGCTACTGTCTCTTGCTGACCCGATTCAAGCAACTGAGATGTTTCCTGAGTGCTTGTCTTGGAAAGAAATGTAGATGGAGTAAACTTTCCAGCTATCAAGTTAAAAATTCAGATGTAACAGCATGGCATTGAGGAAGGTATGCCAGGTAGGTAAGCTGGCTTTCTTAAAGTGTGTCAAAAAATAAAGATAAAATTCTTCTGTTAAATAAGCAGAATATTTCCCTAGGTGGAAGAGTAAGGACAGTTGTGGGTTTTCCACCATTTTGTTCTCTTTAGTTAAATTGCCAGCAAGCAGTTTATGTCTTTTTGTATTTGAATGCGGTGGCAGAGTTGTCTGGTTTGAAAATGTGACTACAATAAATCAGTTCCGTTTTAATAGCCAAGCTATGGGAGGAGAGGATTAAAGTGTCACGTGTAGTATTTTAAGAAGCATTTTAACCAGGCTGTAATCACATTTCATTCTTCTATTGGTTTGCATAAAATACCTGATCTAGACAGACTGCACAACTCCCTCGCTGGGATCGCAATGGCAGGAGCGGGTTGTTTACCATTCCCGGCTCTAAAGCTTTCCCACTGTGCGAGGGTTGATTGGTGTTTGTGGCTGTTTGCAGAATGGCTAGTTAATCAAATAAAACAGAGCCCAGTCTCTGCTGAATATAGCAGAGGGAGGGATATAAATACCAGGGACTGTATCAAGATGTGTGGAAAAATACAATGCATCCATAATAAAAAAAAAAAAAAACCGGTAGATAAACATCAGTCAAAGAGCAGAAGCTTTGGTTGTTTTATTGCTCTGACCTCGGGACAGGGTTTCCTTGTAATACCTTTCTAGCAAGAATTCTCAACCTGTGAGTAAGCAAATCTAGGACACGGCACCTTCCCATTAGTGAGTCATGTCCCTAACAGGGATACAAATTCCGAGGAAACCTCAGAATTTCTCATCAATCTTCCATTAAACGCTGGCTGCTGTTCATGAGTATTCCTTTGTATAAGAGATGGATGGCCAGGATCTTTCTTGTGACTGATCCAAGGTACTGCAACATACCTTGGTCCAAAATAGTCTGAATTTGTGACCTCTGGGAGACACTGAAAGAAATAATCTGCATCCTGCAGCATGGAGAAATGGTGTGGGCTAGCTTCCCACACTGCAGGTGGTCAAAAGTAGAAGACAAATCCAAATTTGAAAACCTCTATATTTTGTTTCACGCATTGCAGGTGTTCTGAGTGTGGTTTTGTTTTATGCAACACTTCAAGTATGCGCTGGGGAGGCTGCTGGACTGGGTCTCTCAGTGGGCACTGGTACCCTGTCACCTCATTCATGGGTCTTCACCAAGCATCGGTAGAGAGGACACCAGGCTGCTTATCCCTTATAGACAAGAGACACGCAGCTACTGCTTGCTGAAGAGCAGAATGCAGGATGAAAATAATTAGGTGTTTATAAGCAGCAGTATCTTCAGAATCCAAATTTTGGCCTGAAGTGCTAAAATTTTGCTCATGTCTTGTCTTTATGTACAATCCATTCTTATTAGAATCTCTCTTGGAGTCCCAAATGTTGCAGTTCACAGCATAGTCTGGAGACAGCACATAATAATGTAGGTGCAGAATGGGCAGGTGTAAACAGCAAAGGCGGGAACAGTTTCTCACAAAAGGAAAATCTGAGCATCAGTTAATGAATGTTTGCAAAACGCTTTCAGTCCTTCAGATGACGCTGTTACTAAATTGAATATCTTTGCTTATGATATGGTTGTGCTGAAAGCTAAATGAAGGATGTGGTTTGCTTTAAAGAGTATCTTATTCTTGATTAGCTTGATCGTTAAATCATTTTGGATTTAATGAAGTGAGTGGCAGATGGAACACAACAAAGAAAGTAGAACAACAAAAAATGAAACACGATATGAGATCAAGTAAGAGTGTCAAAGTAGACAAACCCAAAAGTATATCAAAAGAGTTCATACCAAAATTCTGGCTAAAATAATGGCACATAACATATGTTTGGGAATGACAACAGTTGTGGAAAATACTCAGGGTATTCTTTTGTTTTTCCATAGGTGCCAGTAACAGTCTTGATTTAGAGAACTGTACTTCTGAATATGTGCTCTCACGCTGTGATGTTGAGAATCTCCCCACGTTATCAGACATAATAGCAGTTTTGCAAAATTAAAACGTTTAGTGGAAAGGAGTGGAAACATCAGCCAAGCGTGTAACTCAAGATCACATAGAGTCTTTGCATCTGATCGAATTTACTACCCTTCTTGCTGTACCGCTCCACTCCCAAACTAACGTCCTGCTTTTCAAAATTTTTAATCGCCCAATTCAGCCTCTCATCAACAGACTTCTCCACCCATTTCTCCACCTTCCTGGAATATCCCATCAAAGGTTTGCCCTGTCTTTCTCTAACACCCTTTCTCATATCTTCAGGGTTAATTGCTCCCTACCTTCAACATCAGAAATCATTAGCTTAAATTTGGCATCCATTGAAAACAGCCAGTGGTAGACCACGGCTCTGTTTATATTTGCATCCACTAATTTGGAAGCTGATTTGGCTGTTCCAGACCTCAAGAACCGAGTAACGTGGAGGGAAAATCTCCTAAGAGCAAGAATTACCTTATGTAACACTATATAACATCCAGATCCATTCCCAGCTGAACAAAGACAAATTACATACAAATAACAGAGAAACTTGCAGAAGGTTTGTTTTAAACTTATTTCTAATAGTAGTCCTAGGCCTGGTGGAGTTTCTTCAGTCCCCATAGAGTTTTACATGGTACGCTTTTTGACAGATATTGTGTCAAATTGTATTGTATCCTTTCGTGATTTATATTGCACACATTCTATACAGCTTTCAGTATGTTTTAGTTGTTACTATTCTATAAAATTTGTAAGCTATGAGGTGATTCTAACACCCCATGACAAGTTTTATGTACATTATGTGACTGCAGTTTTGATTTAATCTTTATCATATTATATTCAATCTGTAGATTTTTTTTTTTATTATGCTCTTGCCATATTTTATGCCCTTACAGGTCTGTGTTTTATCTCTTAGTTCATTCAGCTTGAATATTGCTAGGCATAGGTTCGTCTCGGAGTGTGTGCTCCATGTAGGTACAAAGTAAGTCCATTGAACTGACTACTATTTATTCAGTAGCTGCCAAATGTAGATGCCTGTACTGGGCCTTAGATTCCCATTGAACTTGCATTATTGGGCTCTAAATCATTTGAAATACGACAAAAAGAATAAACACAGCTAAAAAGAAGTCAAAAGAGACAAGAGGAAATATTATTGTGGTTTTATCTTCTTCAGCTACAATAAAATGGCTTGTGTTAGAAATAGTGCAGTGAGCAGGACTAGGGAAATGATTGGAGCTCTGTACTTAGCACTGGTGATGCTGCACCTCGAGTACTGTGTTCAGTTTTGGGCCCCTCACTGCGGAAGGGATATTGAGGTACTGCAGTGTGTTCAGAGGAGGCCAACGAAGCTGGTGAGGGGTCTGGAGAACAAGTCTTATGAGGAGTGTCTGAGGGAGCTGGGGTTGTTTAGCCTGGAGAAAAGGAGGCTGAGGGGAGACCTTACCGTTCCCTACAGCTACCTGAAAGGAGGGTGTAGCGAGGTGGAGGTCAGTCTCTTCTCCCAAGTAACAGGCAATAGGACAAGAGGAAATGACCTCATGTTGCGCCAGTGGGGTTCATATTGGATACTAGGAATTTCTTCATCAAAAGGATTGTCAGGCATTGGAACAGGCTGCCCAGGGAAGTGGTTGAGTCACCATCCCTGGAGGTATTTAAAAGACATGTAGATGTAGTGCTGAGGGATGCGGTTTAGTGGTAAATTGGCGGTGCTGGGTTAACAGTTGGACTTGGTGATCTTAAAGGTCTCTTCCAACCTAAACAATTCTATGATTCTATGAAATACGCTCTTCACAGATGTGACATAAGACAAAGGAGGATATACTTTCCTGGCGTTGTATTTCGTCTGCTTTCTTCTATGCATCTTGTGAATTAAACTTTTTCTAAAATGTAGCATGAACGCTATAGCAACAAAGATACCACGTTGAACTTGATGTAGATGACCATCAGTAGGAATCATACCTTCCATTTGTGTCTTTGTGTCTCCTGTTGTCCCTTTGTGAAGGGATTATATGTTCAGAAGAGCCGAGGTGTGGCAGTTGCATCATGTATGATGTTTTAATATAACTCAACAAAGAAAGATCTACACAGAGAGCACTGCGCAGCTGCATAACTCTCTGTGTGGGTTGTGCATACAGATGCAGGCACTCAGCTGCTTTTCCTGAAAACTTGGTCAGACACATATCGCCAATTTGTGAGAAGCTGTGTAGCATCCTTTAATATCTCCCTAAACAAGTGAAGAAGAAAAACGTGTTCATTGTTTACCATTTAAAAATCCATACTGAAGGAATGAGGAGCATGCCCATACAATAGACCTGGGCAAGTAAATTTTTGTCTTTTTTTGCTTTGGTAGCCAGTTAAGGCCTTTTCTCCACCCTTGCCACTGTGCTGGCAGTTAACGTGTTCCCAGGTGCAGTGAAGTACTGTGGTTTCTCTCTAGTTCTTCCAAAGCCAGAGAAAAACTGCAGTTCTTTACCACATTTAGTATCTAAGTGTCCAATGGACTATCCCTCTCATGGCATAGTTCTGTAAAAGAGAAATTATTTCAAGTTATATTGGTATAAATGTAATTAACAACCAACCATCAGTTCAGTATTCATTCTTCTTACAGTCAAGGTCCAATTATTTTTTTTTTTAGTAAAATAAATAAGACAACACTGAATTATGTTTCCTAACAAAGTAGTGGCATTTTTCAAGCCATCCCCACACAGATGTTAGGTGATACTTGCCACGCATTGGATGAGGTGCTAGAATGTCAAGTTGATGATTTTATGATGCTATTGCTTGTGGTTTCCATTTACCTTTCCTGGTTTTTGGTGCTAACTAATGAAATTATTTCATTCATTCATTCGAGTAAGATATTTACTGGTGTACATGATTAGCTGGGCACTTAGCTGTCCACACTGTGTGCACAAATACCTAATTTGCAAGTGCATTCTGTAACTAAGAAAATCTCAACTGACGTTCCTAATTCTAGGTGAAATGCTGCTTCATTTTAAGAAGGTAAATCAGCTGATTGCATTCTGTTACCACCATTAAAATTGAGAAACCCCTGTACCATCATTTTTTCCATTCCATAAACCTAAACAATCCACTCTTCTCATTATTCTTCTCAAAGACGCCTTGGCATTTTTATTAATGTGGTAGGACTAGAACAAGCACTTGAGTTTAACCCAGTTGTATTCTGTTTTTCAAAATAGTGACCAGTGACACAAGATATACCCATTAAACTCAAATTAAGAAAACCAGTAAGTCTGCATGACTAATTGTATTTTATATTTACCAAAGAACTGTTCTTCTTGTTTATGACATGACGAGATGTCACAGCATGTTTTGTCCAAGTTTGAATTTGAGAGGCTCAGGCAAAACAAAAGGAGACATGAGTTTCCATGATTTCCTAGACTTATGGGAAATCTAGAGTGAAACAGGAAATACAGTTGCTTATTGTATTAGTGATTTTTTTCAAGATGCCTACAAACATACATCAGGTAAACTAGAGTGAGTTGTCATTAGGGATTTATCCACTGGAATATTACAGTAATTGAAACTGTGTAAGGAAGGAGGCATTTTTATAAAATATTTATCTTTAAAAGCTCTAAAACTGTCAACTTGTCATTATAGGATATTTCTACATTGAACTATTAACTGTTGATCAAAATGTTTTTTTTATTTTGAAGTGTTTATCCATTGCAGGGAAAATAATTCAAGTTGGAGTCAACTCTTTGGAATAAAATATTCTCCAGCCTGGATTTTTTTTATTAGTTTTGGACCCAAAATTTGCGATATTTTTTCCTTAATTCAAAATCTTGAAACGCCTTGTGCAGAAAGGTAACTAGTTTCTGTCCAGCCCAATTTATCACCTTCATCAAGCAAAAGCTCTGTGTCTAACATGTCTCTGAGTTTATGCTGAGTGTACTGGCCAGGAATTTCTGTTGAATTCTGTTCCAGGAGAAAGAAGGGATTAGAAATCTTTCATGAAAAATACCAGTCCTGAATGAACCCTCCAGCATGATAAGGAATCAAGTGATTGTTTTACAACAGTTTATTATTATTTTTCCGGTTGATGCTTGGCTGCTGTTTCCCAGTTCTGTCAACTGTAAACTCATTTCTGGCATCTGAGCTATTGTGTGGGCAGGTCAGGATGAATTAGAAACAAATATAATGGGAGTCTGTGACTTGCACTTCATTTGTTATTTACAGAGGTGTGCAAAATGAATGTTATAGCCTTGGATGAGTGGAAATGCCTGCACAGGTTGCAGCCAGAGATGAACTGATTTGTGTACACTTTAAGGCAAAGCCTTTAAGTATTTCACTCTGTAAGGGTGCGAAAGACCAGCTATCACCTGAAATTAGAGTTGCCATAAACATACAGAATCCTTAGCTGGATGTGAAAAGTGCTCAGACGCATAAGTTACACTGGTTTGGGTGCTGCCTGAACTTGAAACTCCTTCTGGACACCGTTTACATCTTTGTTTACCTTTGTACATAAGGAATCGAGGTGCCTGCTCGTTTTCCTGGACTTGCTCTGCCTGGCAGAGGCTTAGTGGTGCATCTTAAATGACCGTAACCATATTCTTTATATTAACTGTTTTATATAAGGGTTATGACTTCCTAGTTGGTGGCTGTGAAATGCTGAGCGTTTTGGATTGCAGGAGATGTGCTGGCTGTATTTTCTACCATGGCACCCAGCTCCCCCCCAGCAGCTTGCTGCAGGGTGGGCAGCAGTGGAGGGGAGATACCTTTTAGAACAACTATGGGGACAATACATGACAACTTGTTAGGTTGTGTTATTTTCTCGGTTGTCTGCATGGTGATACAAGCCAGGCAGTCTGAACTGAGGAAAAAACACCACCGCACTGGTCTTCCTCCTCTCACAGCCCCCAACGTTTTCCATGGGTTCCAAACTGCAAAAGAAAGAAAAAACTTTCTTAGCTCAGATGTGTAATGTTTTCCTTTCCTGTGGGTTCAAACTACCTTCTCACAAGAATTAAAATGCAGGGTTTCCAAAGACCTGACAAGCCGGTGACAAGGGGCGGTGTGGTGGCATTAGGAACCCACAAGTTAGAGTAATAATGGCTCTTAACAATGCACTGACCTGGGGATACAGGAACATTTCTTTGTGCAGCATCTGCTATCTGGGCCACGTGGTCAGAAGAGACTGACCCGCCTGCAAGAGGCCAGATTGGGCTTTAAATGCTTGCTTTAGCTGGAAATACCACAGGGCAGAAGTTTCTCTGTGGAGGTTTTCCGGAGTGCTTTGCTGGAAAGCCTCTGTGGCGCCAAGTCTGTGCAGCAGCCTGAACTTACAGCCTGAAAGAAATCCTTAGTTGGAGACACCCCGAGGTAGCCCTTATTGAACTCTCAGGGTAGGGGGATGCCAGGTATCGCTGAAAAGTAGAAACCTTAAGGGGCTGGGACAAATCTCAGTCTGCTTCTCTCCGCAGCCACATGAACCGCTGCACTAAAGGGGAAGATTCACTGCTAGAGAATAAGATTGACGGTTTCTTGCAGGTTTTCCAGAGGAAGAAAAAGCTTTCGAGACCACCAAGGTCTATAGGAAAGCAAACTGATGTGGAAGCACTGAGCTTTATGGTCCAAAGCTGTTCCTTGCTGCCCCAGCCCAAGCTTGTCAGGTGCAGTGCAGGTTGCCAGAATTTAGTGCTTCTTGTCTCCTGCAGGGTACCAAAATGAGGGGAAACACTCTGCATCGTGGGGCAATGTAATTTCAGAGGGCTGGTCAGCTTTTGTTTTAGAGCTTCAAGATACTGTGTCTAGATTTGCAGTGCCAAGATGGCTTCATCCAAACCTGGGCAGGAGATGCTCGTCAAAGAGAGAAGATAAAATGGTTCAAAAGAAGATAGTTAACTTCTTTTGTGTGAGTAGTGGGACATCCTGAATCCTATTACCACGATGAAAGTGGTAAAAGGTAAAAGTTCTTGTACAAGGAATATAAAAGCTGAAATTTAAGTCAGTTTCTTTACAACAAGTTTCTAAAATGAAACGGTATTGTTTCAAATGAGCTTTTACTGGAGGATTTTTCAGTAACATTGGTAGTTTTGCAAAGAATTTTCTTGTGGTGGAAGTTCTTTTTCAGATGATGAATGCTTTTGATGAGTAGGTTTTTTACTTTTGATGATTTTTCTGTCCTTGCAGTTGGTATTCAATAAGTATTTCTTTGAATAAGGAATGCTGCCCAAGAATTGCTGTTAGATTGACTCTGCCTCTATTCTAAAGAATGGGGACAGGAACCCTTCAGTTAGTATCATGCTGGATTGATTTAATTTAGAGAGGGATGCTGCTTCTTTAAATTCACTTGGCTTTATCTTCTTCATGATACTTTAATGCACAGAATTTTACTTTTTCACCCAAATTAGCAGGATTGGTCTATGTATGTTTTCTCATTTAAATGTTCTTATATTGGAAATTAGTTGCCATAGAAATACAAATGTATCAGAAGGGGGGGAGTCACTTTAGTGACATTTGTTTTAAAGTTGCCTCATTATTGAGACTGCCACTTGGCTACCACAGATCTAAGTTTTTGAGGAACCTGAAGTGCTTTCATATCATTTCTGTATATGGCCTTCACCGGTGATACCCAGAAAATAGTCTCCATTAGTATCTGCAGCACTAAGTTGTCACAAAATAAATGAGAAACTGACAGAAAAAAAATTGGTTCCTTACCTCAAAGATCTGCTTTGCTGAAATTTAATTTTTTTCTGTTGTTTTTTTCTCCTTTTCCTCTTCCACTTGAAATTAATGTTTAGCTTTAATGAACTTGTGGTTCAGCTGCACGTCAGCGACCAGCGTGATCCGCTGCCTTTTTAGCGCTTTGCTGTGACTACCTGAGAAGCAGCTGGCTCTGTTCTCCCACTGCCCTCAGAAACTGCTCCTTTGTGTTGGCCTCTGCTCTGTTTTGCTCTGCTTGATATTTTCTTTCTTGTAACTTACAAGATGTGTTTAATTACAATGGCAAAACGTGAATGCACTGAGCGCTGGAAAAATTTTGACAGAGAAATGCCCTCTCATTACAGAGCTCTCATACCTGAGTAATTCTTCTAATTCCAGATGAATTATTCAAGGTCTGCCCAGCATAACAAGCGAACAGATGATCATGAGGCTTTTTTCAAGAAGTTGGTGGCAGGTTGCATATGAGGAAGTAATGCTTTTCCTGATGAAGTTTTATCTGGAGCAAATAGACATGCCATTGAAGCTGATATGACAATGTAAAGAAAGATAAACTTCACGCTGAAGAGGAGATGAGGCTGGGATTTGTAACCTCTTCTTTCTTCCCCTAAGCTCCCCAGTGTTTCATTTCCTGCTGCTGTTCACTCCTGAGCACTAGCTCAATAATGCTTTTAGAAGTGATTCTGCACTTTTCTGTTTGAATAACTACGAAGAATGAGTTTCAGTGTTTGTCAAATAGTGCCCCGTGAATTTAAATAGCTTTCTATAGACCCTGCAAAATGACATCCTAAAGGATGGTGGCTGTTGCTGTTCTTATTATTGTCACTATTATTACTATTAAATTAGCAGCTTGCCTTGATGACTGAGTAGAGTTTTATGTATGTAAGCAGAGAGCTGTCGGACAGATTCATATTCTGCCTCCCCAATCGAGTGACTGCATTTCACTCTTAAGTGATGGAGATCAGCCACACGTGCTGGCCTGCAAGGGAGTGTCGGGCAACAAGCTCCAAAATTGTACTTCAGAACCACAGAAAGTTTCGTTTAGAGAGAACTCTAAATCAGTGGGTTTAGTTTTGCTCAACAAAGCTGAAACATTAGATTTTGTTTCACTGGGATCCAAAAAGAAGTTAGCCAGAATTGTGCCCTTTGTGAATAAAATCAAGACTTGAAACCTTTGTCCCTGGAGGAAAACAAATTAGCAAACGGGAATTTTTCTGAAGGCAGAAGATCCGACTTCTGCATCAGTCTGATAAACAGCAGCTTCACTGGCCTCTTGCAAGAGGGTTATGGAGATCCAGTCCCTTCTGCTGAAAAAAAACCTTTGTTGTGAATGCCATCAAGCTGTTTGACAACAAGAAAATCTAGCTTTAAACTTCCACCACAAATTTGATCTTTGCCTTTTTTCCATTTTGGAGCGCAATATCCACATTATGTATATTAGCTCTCACTCCTATATTTGCAAATTTTCATTCATTTTTGTTCCTTCTCCTCATGTAATAGCAGCCTTGGTGAGGCTCTTTTGTAGAATGGAGTACAGCCCTCCACAGTCTGCAGCTGCTGCATGCTTGCTAAATACGCAAAGATTACGTCAAAAAATTTTATTTCTGTAGTTATATATGCTAAAGTCTCAGGTCCGCTGTGATAGGCACGGGGCTAGCACATCGAATGGTGTTTTTTCCCTGTGTAATCAGTGCAGTGGAATGGTCCATATTGGAGAATGTGACCCTCTAAGCACTGCATGGAGCAAGTGGCTGATCAGTGTCCTTGATTGTTTCTAGGTGAGAGCTGGAGCTGCCGCTGCTGCGCTGTGGAAGAGTCTGTTTCTGTTTGTGGTTTTTTGGCTAAAATACAACTGACAACTTCGTAGGCAGGGAAAGGTGCACAGCAGTCAAGGGGCAGGATGGTGCCTGACTCGTAATGGAAATGAGTAGAAAAAGCATCACCACTGTCACCGGGGTGTAGGAACACGACACTCAGAAAAATGTGCTTCATCAGCATTATTTTAATAATTTTCAGATTTTCTTCCAGAAAATTAGTATCATTTTAATCAGTTGAAACTTAAGATTTCCCTGGCCTTAAAAGTTGTGCTGTTTTTACAACAGGTAACACATTTTATGCATGATGAAATATTTAAAAGAGGTCTGCAGGAAAAACAACTACCAGTTCTGTTTAACCTGTACCCTATTGTGTATATTTTTTCTTTCATGAGGATTCTTTGTATTTCTTTTAAAGAGGAATTTAAAATACAGAAAAGCTATTGTCCAAGAACTCAAGTATGAAAAATCGCAGTAGCTGGTTGTTGTTTGCTTCTGAAATTTATAATTTTCTCGACCCAGAAATGTGTTTTTAGAATGCTGGAGTTGTACATAAATACATTATTCAGCCTACTCTGCATGAACGAGTTAGCTGTAAGAAGAAATACTATCCACATCCTTGTTGGCATAAAATATGTGCATATGAAACAATGTAATGGCTTTAAATGCTTTCCTCGTATAACTCAACTGGGTTTTGGTGGAGTCATCAGAGATAAATTTTAACTAATATCTACAGGCAAGGCTTGGGCAAATAAAAATCTCGTAAATGTGCAGTGATAGAAAATAGAAATATAATAGCCTTATAGAAATAGTTTTAGCATCTATGTGCTAATGGCCCCTATTCTGTGTAACAACTCTTTTTACAGTAACTCCTTTGGAATTGCTCACAAAACAGTGAAGTGAACCCAAGCATTTCTTTCTGGTACCATACCTCCCAGTTTCACTTAACGACCAGTGTAGCGCATGAGTTCAAAATACCCTGATGAACAGCTAACAGATTCAATTTTGCCCGTAATTTTTTTTTCCCCCCATGGCAACAGTCATCAGATACTCCAAACTTCTTTTTAGCCTCTGCCATCCTGACAGGCGGGATGTCACGGGGAAGGAGACTGAAGTGTCAGTTCAGTCTTGCCCCGGCGGACTGGAAAGCTGGGGTTGCTGCTGAATGATAATGCGCTGCCCTCCTACGAACGCTTCCCTGGCCATCCTGGGCTGCGCGGTCGTGTGTGAACAGCATTCAGATTTGCCACCACCCTGAAATGTTATTATCTCACCACAAAATGCCAGTATAATGATGTGGAAATGCAGAATCAGGGATGCTGATCTTCTGCGAGTAGAGAGTTATATATATTACGAAGAACCGTTTCTTTTTCCAAGGAAATTTTGCTTTCATTTAGCCCCCATAATTGACTAAGTGTCAGCTCCTTAACTTTTTCTCACAATGCAGAGCTAGAATTTTTGCTGTTCATTTTGAGGCCCAAAGTGGAAGTCTTCAGCATAGCTTTTGGAAAGCTACAAAATATGTGCTTCTCTTAGTAGGAGGAAGAGACAGAAGGATATAAGTTTTATTTGACGTTTTGTTCTGAAATTCCCTTCTCCTTTCACAAAGAGTATCATCCCCCCCTTTTCATAATATAGCTACCTCTTATTTGTAGGTGCAAATCTGTAAAATATCAGCAGTGTTCCAGATATGCTATACTCCAGCAAAATTCTGTTCTTAGATCTTCAGGCCAAAACCAGTCTTGAGCTGTGTGAAAGATCCACGAGCAGACGGTTTAGACTATGAATCTCTGAAGAAGGGTATGCTAAAAAGGGAATAACTGATTCCCCCTTAGCAAGACAGGTGTTTTTCTCATATATAAAAATTAAGAATTGGAGACAATTCAAAAGTAGTGTCACTGCTAATGGGAGGACTGAACTGATGGCCTTGCAAGAAAAGATTAAAGCAAGCTATATCCAGCTCAGCTAAGTAACAGAAAGGTTCATCAATAATTGAAAGGTGTCAGCCCCAAAGTGAGAGTATTTAGAACTGCAAAAGGAAAAATAACTAGGAATGACATAACAAAGTTATTTTAAAAAAAAGTAAGTAGTAAAAATAAATATGTTGAATGGCAGTGAAAACCGTCGGGCTGGGGAGTAGTTCCATAAAGAGAGTGATTGCAAGCATGGCAATTGCAACTTAGGTTCACTCCAGGGATTTGAATTCCCTAGATTTGGAAACGGATAGGACAAAAATGCTAAAAAGGGTGTATTTTATTGCATGGAACAGTCATGTGTTGAAAGGGATGATCCCTTCTGGCTCTTCAGTCTCTTTCCTGCCCTGTGCGCTTTAACTGAGGCTCACTGTGATCTTATCTATGAAGAGCAATATCTTTGTGGGAACCTGAACTGTGATATTATCAGGTCTGCTCTAAGGATCTTCTATATACCACTTCTTCACAGATATTATTGACAGTAAGTGCTTTTACCACTTTTATATATTCTCACTGTGAGTTGTTCTACAGCAAGGCAGCCAAATCAAGAGAATTTTTCCTGACCAGCTGAGCAGCTGATAAGTCTCTTTACAAGCACTTAGATGAATTCAATGCACTAGGATGTTAAAAGGGTGGGTTAGGACAAAAGCGGGTGTCAAAACACAACCCTCTTACTCTTGCCATCACCTCAAAGGTTATCTCCCCCCATGTAAAATTACTCGTCTTTTTGAACCCCACTTTTCCTTAATTCCTTTGTTTGGAAAGTCCATCTGATCCTTTTCAAGATTCATTTCCCTCCTTCTGATCTTCTGCTTTTGTCTCCTATTTCCCTCCCTTGCTGCCTGCACATCATGATTCTTTTTCAGGCTGAGTCATTAACCTTTTAAATGCTCCTAGGAAGGGCTTTTTTCTCAGTCATTCTATCTATTTCTTAGACAAGTGGTGCCTGTAGGAAGATCAGAATAAGTGTCCTGGTACAAACCCAAGCTAGGAAGAGCTGCGTGAACTGCAGTGCCTGTAAGACAAGCATACAGGTTGTATTGTTTGTTAGCAGCAAGTTCACTTCCATCCCTTATTCCCTGGCCATTGAGATAGACCTAAACCTCCATTGGAAGGTAAAAAAAACCAAAAACCAACAGTATTGACCATTTTCAGAACCTGAAGTTTAAAACTCATCCAGTCCTGCACTTGTGTGTGTGTGAATTTTGAAAACAGATTTTTTTTTTTTCTCTCCTGCCAGTCATTCTGAGGCCACAGACAATATGGCTCCCTTTCCGCTCCAAAATTTGCACAAAACCTCCCTGTGCTGTGCCTACAAATGGAAATAGGAAGTATTCCCTTTCCAGGCCTGCAGTGTCTAATTCAGATTGATTATGCATGAAAAGGAATGTGTCCCAAATGCAAATGTTCCTTGTGCGCTACATCTTGTTAGCAAGCAGCCGGTGTGGCTTGCTTCAGTAGCTTTTATATGTAAACAGTCTTTAAAAACATAATCTACATTGTCAAAGCCTAATCTAAATGATATACTGACGTTGCTTATTTTGATATGCTGACTTGGTTTTGAATTCTCTCTGGATTGCCTGGCCCCAGATGGCCTTTTTGTGTTTTGTTTACTTTTCACTTAGCTGTCACATATTTATTCCCATTAGATGTACGAAGTCAATGGGTTCAGCCTAGTTTTACAGCTTAGTTGGCTAATATGGCATAGGGAAAGCGCTGGGTGAAGCCAAGCACAGGGTCAGGAAAAAAACAATGTGATTCTTCAAGTCTGACATAGAGACCAACGAAACAGAAAACTGGTAAAAGATCTGGTAGGGCAGCTAGAGATTTTTTTTATTTTTTTTTTTCCAGAAAAATATTATTTGACTGGAAAGTGGAAATTCACTGAAGTAAGGAAGGATTTGCTTGACTGAATTTCTGTTTTTAAAAGCTTGCTTCTGAATAAACGCTGAAATTTTGTATACGTCCCATATATTTAAATGAAAAGAAAAAACTGCATTTGTTTCAAATGTGAATGGATAGTAAAATGTTACTTTAAAAGCTTTTCAAGATAATGAGTTGTTTGGGATTTATCTTAGTCAAACAGTTAAAATGGCTTACATGATCTTGCTGCACAAAAGTCTTTGAAGATACGTGAAAATGCTTCATGCTGAGAAAAGTAATCCCAAAAAATCTAGTTGGCATGATCTTGCCCACAGTCATGCACAGAGCCCAGAAGACCAATGGGTGTTCGTGATGTCTACAGCAGCCTGAAGCATGACTAAAATGTGGACCGTCTTGAACAGTGGTCTTCCATCTGGATAGCCATGCCTACCCTCCCATGTTTTTCCCAATGTGAATACCTTCCCTCTAAAGGGTTGTTTTTACGGCTCAAAGAAAAACATCAGAGGGGGATTTGGGGTGGAATTTAGCATTGATGGAGGGAGCCCGATGTTTCCTTTGTCCCGTGAAGAGGAACAGGTTTCCTGCCTGCGTGCCGCTGTTTCACTGATGGCATGTTGTTCTCAGACCACATTTCTTCCATTTCTGCTGAGGTACTCAGCCAAAGCACAGTGTGGCATCAGTCACAGCGTGCTTTTTTTGCCGAGAGCTGTTGGGCACCCAAACTTTGCTTTCTTTAAAGAACGGACTGTGCTGAAACTGCCATGTGTTCAGGTGCACTGACCTCCATTTAGACTTGACGGTCCTTAGTCTGAGCACTTGCTATGTTTACCGCAGGTGAAATACGGGAACTACGCCTTTGTATGGGACGCAGCGGTACTGGAGTACGTGGCCATCAACGACGCAGACTGCTCGTTTTACACAATCGGGAACACTGTTGCGGACAGAGGATATGGGATCGCACTGCAGCACGGCAGTCCCTACCGAGATGTTTTTTCACAAAGGTAAGGGTTTGGAGAAGGAGAAGCAGGTCCTAAGGGAAGGTGTCTCTCGGCTCTGGACCCCTCTTTTCATTTAATTTTCTGTGAAGGGAAAACGTCTTGTGCTTGCAATCCACTTAATTTCTTACATAGGCATTCATTTCCTCAGAGACATAGGATTATTCACTTTTCTGGAAACTGCACTAAAAATGCTTCATGTTGCTCTTATTTGAATTGTTCTTGTTTCTTCTGGAAAACGTTAATGAGCTAGGCTGAACATCATTAGCAAGAAAATGAGGAAAGAATTGATTCATTTTTAGAGAGGGACAGCGTAACTCAACTCTTCCTGTTACAGGAGCCTTTTCTTAAAGAGAAAAAGGTCAACTTGAACGCTAATGGAAAAAATGAAGGGGATGAACAAGAACATTTAATGTTTCAGTGAAAAGACCCCCATCAGTACCCAAAAGCTTAGATGCTTATCCCAATACTAATCGATCTCTTGGGCTACAAAAGTGAGATCTTTAGAGATGCTTCTGGCACTGTTTTTCTACGAGGATCAAAAATACTAAATTAATTGTATGTATTGTGCCTTTGCAGTATTTGTGCCTCACTCTAGTATTCATTCCTAAATCAGGATGTGTGTGAAATGTGAAAAACAACCAAACACTAAAAAGTATTATACCTGCTGTCCGGCTTTTAGGAGAAGATGTGGGCTAATCTCGTGATCCTTTTCCATTCTGAACCTATTCTCTCAACCCAGTTTCTAATGGTTTGTGTTAGATGCATGTAACACAATTTTACAGTTGCTGTGATGGAATTTCTTTTGTGTGGTTGCTATAATGCACGTGAACAATTATGTCATACAAATAAGCTTCGTTCAGGCTAGGGCCTTTGTCTTCAGTCCATAGAATGGGGTAGGGGTAAAAAGTAACAATAAGTAACAATATGCAGATTCAGAGGAATCACTATCTGCTAACATATACTGCATGAACAGAGAAGGCTTGAATTCTGTGAAATCTGTTCTATGTTGGGAGCAATTTGGCTGAATTTTGTGCTAATATAGCAGTTACATAGCACAGACGTTCACAGGATCAATGAAAAATTTAATTTCAAGGAAGTATATATTCGGTTTATGTATTACAATTAGCATTATAGACAATTATTCACTGAATGCTCGGGGTCTCCATGCAAAACAAAGGAGCAAAACTTCTTGCTGTAATCTTTCTAAGAAACGCTTCCAGCTGTTAGAGATCTCACGTGCTAGTCAAGGTGTTAAGTCATCCCCTTCAGAGCATTACCCGGGTAGGCTTAAGTACAAAAACCTGAAGACATAGCGGGGTTTCATAGCCTGTGTCTTTATTACTCAATACAGTGAACCTGCCAAGTGGCATGGCATGGCTCATGCCCACACAGCCGAGCATCCTTCACCCCTGCCGCCACCGCTCTCCAAGTCAAGGTGGATGTATCCGAACCACCCCTTAGGGACTGTTTCTGACATCATTTATATACTTGTTGTAGTTCTCAGGGAAATGGTCACGGCTGGTTCTGGTAAGTGATTGGCTTCTTCGTCACGGTATTCAGTACCTGGCGAGGCTAGGTTACATCTTCTGATACACTGCCTTTAGCAACTTCTGGATCGTTGGTCTGTGCAGGCCTGACATTTCCAAGTACAATCTTATTTCCTAACAAAATTTCAGCATTTCAGTGTATCATTATATCTTGAAGGTGTAGGAAAGCAGAAAGAAGCATAAAAATTTGCACATATATAGCTCTTTTTATCTGAAGATCTTTGAAGCCATATTTAAATATTTGCATCTGTCAGTGGAAAGTAAATGCCATTTACATTTAATGCTTAGGGAATCCATAGCATAAGGAGACTTAAATGAATTCCCAAGGTCAGATGTTTTTCCCTAGTGGAATCAGGGATCATAGGCACTCAGATTTCCTCATTTTCCATTTCCTGCTGTAGTTAACAGAGTTCAGGTGCATGAAGAAAGGGATTATTTGTGAGATATTGGGCCACAGGAGGGTCTGGATGGATATGCAGAACTTAGCCCTGATGAGAAAGTAACTCGTTACAATATCAAGAGTAATGGTTGAACAGAGAAATTGGAATTGATGGGAGTGATGCTACCTACTGGAGAATTTAGAGGGCCTGAGATATATATTCTGAAAATGTGTGTGCTGCCCCTTAGATTTTTATTTCTGCATTATGAAAGCATATTATATTGCACTTCTGATTATGTCCGTAAATATAACTTTACAGTTTGAAGCTATGAAATACCATATAAAAACCAAACACATGAAAGAGAAAGCATGCTTATAAGGTAGCTTACACGGTTTTGTTCTAAAGCCCTTCAGTACTGTTCCTTATGATTACTTCCACGTGGTTTTCACAAATCATCCTTACTTTTCTTCCTAATGAAAAGGCTGAACAACCTTCAGCTGCTGTAGCCTGCATGTTAAATAGAGAGGGAAATAGATTTCACTGGATAGGATTAGCAAACGTTCACATGAATATTTCACATTCTTTAATGCAGTGGGGAACTGGTTTGAAATATATTGGCATTTCTTGATCTTTCCCCAAATAAATATATTTATGTGAAAATACAGGTCTTCTCTTTTATGAAATTTCATATAAACCCATAAACTGCTCAGTGTTAAATCCCTAGGGTGCAGCTGTAAAAGGTCTGGCAAGCTTACAGGAGATTTTGGTCTCAGTGCAGGAAGCACGGGCATGAGTTTAAGGCTTTTCGTTACCTTTTCTGAACATTCAGGCGATTTTCAGAGAAAGAGGAAAAGAGATAGAGAGGTGTAAACACCCACTCCTCTCTCCAATGCTACAGGGCATGAATTGCAGTCAAGATAACACTGTGGTAAAGTTTAGGCATTTGGGATTTCCAAAACCACTCCGGGATGTCTGTTATGTTGTTCTCCGGGGGATTAACACATGCAGAACACTGTGGCCTTTGGGGACTGCAAGGATATTCACTTGCTCTGTGAAGTATTCCGGTCTCTACTGGAGTTTACCCATCAGGCTGCTTAAGAAAGGCATTAAACCTGTGATCAGTTTGAAATGCTGAGGTGCCCACAAAACACAGCTGGGACCTTGCAAAAATTAAATTCTCTGATGTCATTTTCTCCCGTAAGTGACCACGATGGCGTGCCCCTTTATACCACAGGTAGTTTGTGAGGTGCTAAAAAGCAGCCTGAAACATCTGAGAACATTGTGAGAACCAAAGCCGCGGCGGTGGTCCTAGTGGCCGTGTACCTGCGTTTGGGATGTGGGACCGCAGCTGCTGACCATCAGGTTATCTGGTACCCACCGCACCGAAGAGGCGGAGGAGCTGCAGTGCCCCACGCACGGCGCAGGGCCGGTGCCGACAGCCACGCTGCTCCCAGCCTCAAACTGCTCCTACCAGTTAGTGCCCCCGTGTTTGCACCGGATGCGGTCCCAACAGTGCGGAATGAGCCTCCAGTTACAAACGAACCAGAAAGTGAAGGTGGCTGCGAGTACAGCTACAGCTAAATTAACACAAAAGGTTCAATATATACTTGATTTTAAGTTGATGCAATTAAGCAAGTATCATATGGGGATGGACCGCCATTGAGGTACGCTTGCTTGCATGGGTTCATATTGTGTTCATAATTTTACAGGTGTAAGATGAGGCCTATACCCTTTAGAGAGAAGAGTGAATGCTTCCGCATATTTGATCTGATGCAATTTAAAATCAGGATTATTCTTACAAATGCAAGTTTGGGTATAGTGAAATATTAGTGGCGCGTGTGGCAAAATGCAAATCACTTAGAAACTCCATGCACATCTTGCGGGGCTTTTAAAAAATTAATTCCAGCCACACCACAGAAGATGAAACCCTGTTCAGGATAATTCTTTCCAGACTCAAGGAAATCTAACATTCTGGGAATGGACAAAATGTTTTTTATAAGAAAAGTTGGACAAAATGTTTTTTATGAGAAAAGTTATACCATTTAAAGTGCAATATCAATATGCCTTCAAAAAAGCATTTTGTGCAGGTACAGTTCGGTGGAGGAGAAGGGTAACCAACTGAAAGCACTGTAAAGAAACTGCTCTTTGAGACCTTTCTTTTCTGCACGCAGAAAATCTCTTCTAGGCCAAAACAAGGACATGAGCAGCAGTGAGTGGTCTGACTGCAGAATGAGATTGGCTTTTCGCTGTATTGGGATTACAAAGTGGCCAGCTGGGGTCCCACACAGCGCCCGTGACGGCTCTGTGCCTAACGCTGTCTCTGAAAACAGGTGCTTCAAGTCCATCCTGAAAATAGGGGTGTGGCTGTAGCACGAATAATGTAGAAAATAATCTGGGTGACATTTGAATGATGGACCAGCCGCAGCATCCTGATGACTTCGTTCACGTGTCGCAGATCTTAACGAACACGTCTGGCCATGCCATTAGGCAGCCGGTTGGAGTGCTCAGGTAGATGGCTGACCCCTTTTCTATGCCACTGAGACTTAACCTCCTGAGCACCAGCAGCCTCCAGGCAGCGTGTCAGTTTTCTCCCTCTCTCTCTCTTTCTCTGTATTTTTCTTTCAAAGTAATGACAGCGACTTTAGTAATGGGAACTGCCAAATTTCCTAGGAGAGCTGGAAGAGAATGTGTCATTTGGTTCATGAGGAACTGTATGCTGACACTAAATTTGACACCTGTTAAGGAGTCTTTTCAGCCCTAAACTTTAAAACTTCCATTGCACCCCTGGGAGGTATAAATATAATTGCAAACTCTTTTCAGAGTATTTCAGAGGATGCCTGTGCTTCCTGAAGTGCAGTAGCAGCAATGGCTCAGGCGCTGCACTGGTGGCTGGTTTCTGGTGGGGGTCGAGGAGGGGATGACAGCAAAGCGCTTGGGTCCTGGTCCCCCCTTCCTCTGCTGGCTGACTCTCTTCTTTTGCGCTACAGTCATAGAATCGCAGAATCCTAGAATGGTTTGAGTTGGAAGGGACCTTAAAGATCATCTAGTTCCATCCCCCTGCCATGGGCAGGGACACCTCCCACTAGACCAGGTTGCTCAAAGCCCCATCCAGCCTGATCTTGAACACTTCCAGGGATGGGGCATCCACAACTTCCCTGGGCAATCTGTTCCAGTGTCTCACCACCCTCAGAGTAAAGAATTTCTTCCTAATATCTATTCTAAATCTCCCCTCTTTCAGTTTAAAACCTTTACCCCTCATCCTATCATTACACTCCACTGGACACACAGCTTGTTAGAGGCAGAGGAAACATTAATTTCATACTCATCAAAGGCCAGTGGCTGGCTTTTCACTGAAGTAACTAAAAGCTGTCAACACCCGGTACCACTGAAAAATCAAGCCACAGATGTTTTGCATTCCTCATATCCCAAGAGCCCCCATGTGCGTTCTGCCCCAAAGACTTCACTTCTATTTAAAAGGAAACAGTGATAATTAGAAAAAAGAAAAAAAAGACAAGATTGGCCTCAGAGCCCACAGTGTGGGCCTCTTGCTTGTTGTTCACCAGCTGTATTTCCCCAGAAGCACTCACCCCGGCCGAGCACCAGCTTACGGACACTTAATGGTGCCTGTGTGCCAAACAAAGAAGCAGCAGTCACGTACCTCCTGGTGGTCATCTGTGAGAGGAAGGTCATGTGATAGCATGTCGTATAGAAGGTGCAACTACCATATATGTTCCACAGAAACCTCAGATTGAATTTGGCATAAATCACAAAGAGTCACAAAGAAGTTGTGTTGCAGCTAGAAAAGCCAGTCACTTCTTTCTCTCCTGGGGGAAAAAAGAAATGGAGACTTGTAATGATTTCCCCATGGCAAGCCTAAAGACACCTCACTAGCAGCAAGTGATGCACTTTCAGATGTCCAGAACTTTGGAGGCAAGGAGGAGAGCCATCGTGTAGCGTTTCAGACTCCCCCTTAGTAAATCATTAGGGTTATGCTTTAAATAAATGATATGGATTTTCTCTTGCCCTCTTTTTATCTCATCAGCAAAATCCTGAGTTTTAGAAAGTTCCTGCCCTGAGTCATAAAAATGTGTTCTTCCTGTCTCCTCACTATTAATTCTCTCTCCTTAGATTTTCTTTCTGTGTCTTGGAGGTCACTGATGTCCAAAGACTCCAGCGCAAGGAAAATTACTTCCTTCGTAACTACTTTGGTTTCTTTTTCTGAGTCCTTGGGACTATGTACCCTTTTTTTCTTTTTTTAATGAAAACCCTTGAGTGTCCCTAAGTCTCTGATTTGTATTTTACCATCTATGGGGAAAATAAAGAGTTTTGGGTTACATCCTAACCCTTCAGAGGATTGACCATAATGATCTAATTGGATTTTTCATGATTAAATACAGTGATCACCTGAAGAATGGTGGATGCCTTAATAAGAGCTCCACTTTGTTTTGCCTCTGTTATTTGCTTAGAATTGAAATACTGTTCTGAGCTGTATGTATAAAATGCTGAATAATACAGCAGAGAAACTAGTTAAATCCCCTTCCAAAGAACCTTTTTTTTATTATTCCAGAAAATTAGAACACTTTGCAAATTGGGAGAACTATTGGACTTGAAGCAAACTCCTGAATTTAAATAGGAAACTTGAATTCTTAGAGCTTGCCCTTAGATCATGTCACAAGTTCGTATAACTGAAATTACATTAGTGAGAGGGAAAAAAAAAAATTAATTCCAGATTTCTGAGCTATCTGACATGAGAGTCCGGTCTTAATTGATTCAGATATAGCCACTGTTAAGAAAAGCCTTAACTTCAGAGTTGCACATAACAAGATAGTTTCTCAGATCGCAAGGATGCTAAATAAAAAAAACCCCAAAACCTGTAGTAACATACCAATGTAATATTTCTTGACCATCCAAAATAACATTCTATCCTTATTTCTTGCTGTCTACATAAGACTTGTAGGAGTGAAACAGGGAATTTCATCAGGCCATAAGTCTCAGAACACGTCCACCTTCCTTTTTCCTGGCCCACATCCTCCAAGACAAACTGCAACTGGCCTTCATGCTGGGAAACTCACCTTGTGGAAGCGCTGCTCACCCAGCCAGCCGCCTGCCCGGCGGAGCTGCAGGATGGTCACGTTCTGCACAGCTTACTCCCACACCACCAAATCCAGGCCGAAGACCTGTAACTTCAAATAGATTATAAGAAAACATGTAGCTTCATTCTGATTTTTTAAAAAGGCATCCATTACTTCATATAAAGCCCTAGCAGGCAGCTTTCATCCCACCGCTATTCTCTCTTCTTCTTTCTACCAAGCCCACGACCATCTGATCCAAGCTTACAGTGTTCTGTAATCCCGGATGAGCACATTGCTAATAGCTCTCCCCAGGGACCAGATGATTTGACGTTGTCCCTTTGCATCCTACTCCACTAACTGCCTAATGCAGAGCTGCAGGTTTTGAAGATTCCTGCACGGTCATCAGAAGTGTCTCCTGGCTTTATTATCCGTTCGCATCTCACTTGCTAGCGGGGGCTGCTGGCTGTAGGACTGCAGGGAAGCTGTGGCTCCCACACATTGCGTTGTGAGAGCAGGAAAAATGGTTTTATTGATTCCCAGTGGTGTGCATCTGGTGCTTGCAGGTCTCACAGTAGAGTCATGATCAGAAGTTGAAAGAGATGGAGACGCCTACAGAAACACAGTCCTTAGCAACTTTTTAATATGCTGTAACATTAACTGATGAGGTGGGTTAAAAGATTCTGCAGCAGGTATGAAGTTTATAACATGCACATAATGGAAAATTAATTAATGAAAACATACAAAGGCAGCTAGCAGATTAGTGGGCTTCTTAAATATCATAGAATCATAGAATCTGTTGGGTTGGAAGGGACCTTTAAAGGTCATCTATTCCAACGCCCCTGCAGTAAGCAGGGACATCTTCAACTAGATCAGGTTGCTCAGAGCCTCATCAAACCTGGCCTTGAATGTCTCCAGGGATGGGGCCTCCACCACCTCTCTGGGCAACCTGTTCCAGTGTCTCACCACCCTCGTTGTAAAGAACTTCTTCCTAAAAATATACCGTAATATTAATTGTTGGGGTAAGTTAAAGGATCCTGAAGTAGCAGCACTAAGATGAAGCATGAGAAAGAAAATCATAAAGGAAGGGCATATAGATCTTCTTGCCTTCATACAGCATTGGAGAATGAGAATCAGAGAACTGCCTGCTGGCTTCATCATGGGAAAACTCTGCATCCAAACGATGCCGGGGTGAAGGAGTTGCTGCACGTTGGAAAAGAGGTGCTATGAAAAAAACAGCTTGATGTCCTCTCTTTTTCCTAATCAATGCTCACTTTCAGAAAGGGCACTGCATTCAAAGTTTCAGAAAGGCAAGCCAGGTAAGCTGTTTATGCGTATTAATTCCCCATCATTACCCATGAACCACCCCAAAGAAAACAGTCTAATTGTAATGTGTTAAATTGCCAGTACATATCGCTTTGCAAGCTGTTTCTTACTACTTTCTATCCATTTCTATAGCTTTAGGCACCACAGACTTGGCGTGTAAAATGACCAGATATTACCCAGAAACGTGTGTGCAGTACAGTCAGTGGAAGCAGCGTTGCTCATCCAACTATGTGGAAGCAACATTTCTTGTAAGCTGAGTAGTTCATGTGTTTTAAAGTTTTATAGAGTGAGTAAGTGCATGGCTGCAGAATTTGAAACTGCCTGGTTATAAATCTGATGATAGTAAAGCTAAAAGAAGTCTCAGTGAGTGGCTTTCCTCCAAGAACTTGCCATTTTATGAATTCCTAAAGAAGAGATTAGGTTTACAGTTAATGCACACTTTCCTGTAGTACATTTTTTGTTTTCTGGCTAGCTTCTCTTACGTTTGTGTGCGTCAGTCTCAAGAGGAGCAGGTTTAAATACTCACTCTAACTCAGCTGGGCAGCAGCCTTGCTTTTAAAGTGGGGTGGAAAGCGAGTGCAAAGCTTTCCCTGCAAATAGGAGGGATCCAGCCATGCAGCTGCCTTGGCGACAGAAATGTAACAACCACAAGTAAGGGTTTAGCTCACCTACCCCATACCAGCACTACCTGCCAAAGGTTCTTGCCTCTTGACCTAAGTTGCTTAAAACACTGGTCAACCTATTTCAGTTAAAATGAGCAAAAGTAGCAAAACAGTAGAGAATAATAGATCTTTCCTAACCCATTTTGTTGGCTTAAAAGGTAATTAACCTTTAGCTTGACCATAAAGCTAGTCTTCAGCTGGTCCTGTTTTACAGATAAAAATGAAAGGCTTTTCCCTGAATATAAAGCTTTTTTTCAAAGGTGAAATATGCCCTGGTAAATACTGAACTTGATGATATGACAGCTGAGGGGATTTATCCATACCTGAGCTAAGAATTTTGCTTCTGTCCATGGAACTGTTACATCAGGGGCTGCCTCAAGCCTTCAGAGATTTCCCCTGCCATAAACCACCTATCTGCTATTTGTCACCCATCCTTGATTCATCAGTAGGCAAAGGAAGGTGCAAGCCTTGCTTGATGACTTTTCGGAGTCAGGTCAAGTTTGGAGGTAGAGAAAAGAAAAAAAGAGTGTGTGGAAACTCTCCAAATGTAGAGCCAAGGAAGGGTTTGTAGCAGAGGTGTCTTCCCTCACTGAAATAACATGTGAGGAGGAAGAAAGCTGGTTGCAAGGACAGAGGGAATGAGAGGAGAGGGAGGAGCTGGGTGCTCATGAATGATTAGGGGGGACGAATAAACAGAGCCTTCCTTATTGCTCAGCTCCTTGCAGAGGGGAGATTAGCAAAGTGAGAAATCTAAGGAAACTACCCAGAGAAGATTTCTGCTGTGTTGCAGAGCAAGCCCATGGGGTAGGTTGCTCCTAGAGCCATCAGGTGGAAACTGGGAGGAGGAGTCAGCAGGGTCACTAGTGTGTCTGAGCGCAGTGGTTAGAAAGGGCTGGCTTAGTTGGAAGGAGAAGATGGGGTGGGGAAGCATTTACTCTCTGAATGTATGGGGCCTCAGTAGCCTGGAGGAAAAAATGCTCTGTGGATGAGGTATCATGAGGTCTTAAGGACCTCTGTCCAAATCCCAAAGAAGACTTGGTGGTGGCAAGGAAACCAAGGCAGTAATCTGCAGAGAGGCTTGTGTCAAGATTTTTTTTTGTCATGGTGTAAACAATAAGTGGCTTTGGAAAACTTCTGTGCTGTATGTTTCAGTTAGCACATAGTCCAGCTGGGCTGCTCTGCATTCCAGAGCCCCAAAGGTCCGAGTGATGGGAATTGGGCAGGTAGGCACCTGGAGCACACATCCAGCTGTCCTGCTGCTGCAGGGGTTACAGAGCCTCTGCCCAAGCTAGGCGGAGAAGTCGCGCTGCTGCGGCTTGTCCTGGCACCAACACAACAAGGAGCTTGAGGTTGCACCACACCAAAACCCAGGCACAGGCAGCAGGTTCACTTAACTAGGCTGTGCCAGACAGATCCAAATGTCTCCTGAAATATTTCACAGACCTAGTCCCTAGCATTGGCCTGGTTCAGAATTGGCTTCCAAAAACTCACCTTGGCTTCCAAAAACTCACCTTGGCTCTGTAGTTTTTTTAGGGGTCAGAACAGATAGAAGCATTTGCTAACATGAAAATTCTCGAGTCCAGAGAAAGGTGATGAAACTGGCAAGGGCTCTGGAGAACAAGTCTTATGAGGAGTGTCTGAGGGAGCTGGGGTTGTTTAGCCTGGAGAAAAGGAGGCTGAGGGGAGACCTTATCGCTCTCTACAGCTACCTGAAAGGAGGGTGTAGCGAGGTGGAGATTGGTCTCTTCTCCCAAGTAACAGGCGATGGGACAAGACAAAATGGCCTCAAGTTGCACCAGGGGGGGTTTAGATTGGATATCAGGAAAAATTTTTACACTGAAAGGGTTATTAAGCATTGGAACAGGCTGCCCAGGGGAGTGGTTGATGCGCCATCCCTGGAGGTATTTAAAAGATGGGTAGACGTAGTGCTTAGAGATACGGTTTAGTGATGGTTTTTGTCAGTGTTAGGTTGACGGTTGGACTCGATGATCTGAAAGGTCCCTTCCAACCTAGGCAATTCTATGATTCTATGAATCAGTTGGATATATTTGGGACCCTTGTTTGCACAATGTGTTTTATTTGCTGCATTAGTGCCAATCGAGTTAGGTGAGCCCAAAATAAAGCAGGGCCCTGAAGCCAGCTGTCATAGCTCTGATAACTTTTATAAAAACCAAGTGGCTTTCCAGACCCAGGTTTTGTACTTAAACATGGCTTCATTCTGCTTTATGACTAAGTGCAAGCAGAAAAAAAGGATGATGTGGCCAAGGAAAAACGGTGCTTGCCACTTTATTCATAAAACACTTTTGCAAAGTGCATAGTAATTTGCCTTTGTAACCACCTGCATGTAGAGCTTTCAGTGCAAAGCTCTGACACTGTATTTGGTTCATACTTTGGCTGCTCAGCGAAAACTTCCCTTTGTATGCATTTATTCTGCTTTACACCTTATGTTATCCGTCACTTCCAATATTTCAAAGTCACAGCAGTCTTTTTCTGACATACATTTGTCAGAATGAACTGCCTTCATTGCTGTTATTACAGGCTGCAGTTCCTGACTAAGGGAAAAGTCTTATATAGAACCAGAATATTGAAATTGCTCAATAAAACAATAGATAAAACAGGATAAAATTAGACTGAATGAACAGAAATAGATGCTTTAAATGACCAGGCAAAAAAATTGGAAAAAAAGGAGGAGAGGAGGGCAAGGTAGGATTTATAATCCCACACAACAAAATTAATCACGAAAAATCCATTTTTTTAAGTTCATATGCAAAGTATTGAAAATTGCTCTTTGCTGCTGCCTGGTAGTAAATCAGTAAAGTATGTCTTACTTGGACTTTCTCTTCATCAAATACTTTATCATATTCCTCTAATGATCATTCTCAATAGAAGGATTTTAATAATCAGTCCATTATAGTCACAGCACAATATAACGAGGGGTTTTGCCCTAGCCCGAGAGGGTGCTTACACTCCTGATTAAGTCCTAGTGGTAGTAATTTATCATGGCACATGAGCATGTCTCTCTCTCGCATGTGCTAAGTAGCATGCAGGGGCTTTGCTAGTTCCCTCTAAAAGCCCTTACAATTTAGGACTGAACCCGGGGGGAAGCACACTTGTTTGGAAAGGTAATGATCCTTTTATGCTTATTGTAATTAAACAATAATTTTCCTTATATTTCCTACTATTGTCTTCAGCTATAAAGAATAGTGTAAGAATAGGTGAATTTCCAAAGCAGTGAAGAGAAGCTGCCGCTTAATTGCCTTGCTTTGTAGATAACTACATACTATAGTAGCTCTCACCAAAGCAGAAAGGTTTCAACTAGTAATAGACATGAAAGGGCAAAATAACTTTACTGGATGTAGTTTCATTGGTGGGCTGCCTAAACATCACCAGAGATCATCAGTATCTCCAAAGATATCAGATTCCTACAGAAAGCCCACAAGACAGATAAACTGTTGGTTTGAGTTTGGTTTTTTTAATTAAAAATTCCATTTCTTTAATTAAAAAAACAAACTCCATTACAGTAATATTTGGAGAGAAACGTAGCAGACTAGTAAGCACGGATTTGCAGCATTGAGAGCAGGGATTAGAAGTTCCTGATTGAGGACTGAATTTTTTTGGCTTTGCTTGGGGTATTCCTAGAGCAGCAAGTGAGAGGAAGCGTGCAGAACTGAGCTTTGAGTTAGCTGAGAAGTGTGTACTCTATTTTTAATATTCTTTGGTTGTATTAATTTCCATGGGTTTGGAGGGACTTTAGTTAATTAGCAGTGGATCTTTGGATCATGGAATTACGCCAGATTTATACTGGTTTAGCTGATGGGAGAATTTAATCCTATAAATATGTCTTTTGCATAATTTAGATGTAAGGCTCAAGATTAACATCCCCATGAAGCAGGGCATTTATGGTCATTTCTTTTTTTGCCTGTGAAGTACTATGCAAAGCTGCAGAAACTTGTCAGCTCTGAGAGTCACTCAGCGATCAGGGCTTTCAAAAAGCCATCGGAGTTCACCCGCAGCATCAAATTCCCCCGCGTTCTTCCCCGATTTTATATAAATCTGGAGAAAATTGTAAAATCCATAGAAGAAAAGCAATTGAAAATGAAGCATGTTTAAAACCCAGAGGAAGTGAAGGTCTGTTGATCTTCGTGTCCCTCTTAAATTAGAAACACCTACAACGCTCATTTTTAAGTTTTTTAAGAGTAGCAATCTTGCTCCAAGTTAAATATACAATTCCTCTTGAAAATAAGGGGTTTTAGAAAGAGCCACTGACAAGTGTTTAACCCAAGGACAAATATATCCATGGCTGTATAGGTAAGTAGGTCACTGTGGTGGCAGCAGCGTTCATATTTTACTCTCACCCCCAAAATGAAATATTTGTGTTCGTAGCTGGGCCGGCAGCAGAGGGCAGAGGAATAATGTGTAGCAATAGTCTCTCCTTCTGCTTTACAAGCAAAGGGGCTGTCACTCCAACTCGCAGTGGGAAAGAGCCTGGGGGGATGAACAACACATCCAAGGTAACCCTGCAAATCACTGGGCCAGCTAGCAAAGCTGTGGCTTCTCCCACCACCCCTTTTCTGCCTGTTTTCTCAGCTTTTCCTTCTTTATTCCCAAACTCCGGCCACATGGCTGAACTGTTTAGTTGGTCTGAGGCCTTTTTTTTGTGGAAGAAATCCAGGGTGAGTTTGGTATTGGGGGTTTTTTAAGGGTTGAAGTTTGGAGAAGCGGACTCTCTGCTTCCACCCAGAGCTGCAGCAGCTGAGATGAAGCTGCTGGCTGCGGAGCAGGCACAGCCATGGGTGGGCACAGCATCCTTCCTCTCCCCCCTGCCAGCTTTATTGCAAATGACCTGGTGCCTGGGCACCACTGGCCGTTTTCCTTTTTTTCTGCCCAAAGCACTTTCCTATTGCTGCTTCTGTTGCCAGAAACCCTGTCAGCCACTTCAGTGTCTTGTAGGGGAGCCTGTTGTCCCTTGCACTGCCAAAGAGGGACAGTGCTCTGCGGTGGGACCCTGGGGGTTGAAGCTTCAAAAACAAAACTGGTGTTTGGGATCAGTGCTGTTGCTCAGTGAGGAGGAGAGAGGAGATTTTTTAATTATTTATTTATTTTTCCCCAGTTTCTAGGAAGTGTGAGTGGTTTGTCTGTTGGTTGGACCGACCCAATGTCGTCATCTTTTTGCTTGTGCTTGAAATCAAGCCCGGGTAAGCGACTCTCACTGAGAGACTTCTGTCCCAGACTGGCAGGACTGGGAGCGGACCATGCTGTGCTCCTTTCAGCCTATTGCAATTCAAGATGATTCCCACAGTGCTGCATTTCAGGTTCAATCCTGAAGATGTGCTCTCTCACAGAGAAGCTTTCTCATCCCCCACAGGCACTTGCATACACACCAGTATCTTTTTTCAAATTGAGGAAAAAGCAGAGACGCCAGCTCTTCATCTTGGCTAGGCAACGATAAGCTCCTTGCTAAAATTTTTAAATGTTACAGCCCTTTAGATCGCTAATGTATGTCTAGCCGATCCTTTACAGCTGGAATTATCGCAGGGCTAAATCTTAATAGTAATGGTGCAGGTTATCTCTGTGTAAATAGCACGGTATCTTTATTCAGCAGGAGAAATGCTGCAGGTCTCAACTGATATATTGATCTGGATAAACAGGATAGTTTATTCCTATCTGGAGGCGCCTTCTTGAAGTTCAGTTTGTGATGTTTGCAGGTGAAACTGATGATTTACTCTTCGTGGGCAAGGCAATATGGTGTGCTGCCTACAAACCGAAGTCTTTTTCTCCGTAAGCCGGATGCTGGACTTCATGAGCCTCTTGCTATACTGCCAGCACTAATGTAAACATCGCATCCGGGCGAGAAAGTTCCTTATTTCTGTCTGCTGTTCTTTTCAGCAGTCTGTATCACTCTCATTTGGGGCGTTAGTGTGCTTGCCTTGAGGCATAGTGCTTTGACAGCAGGGTTGCGGGAAGCTTTCTTGGCAACATTTGCTTTTCTACAGAATTGTTTCCTGGCTGCAGGTTTATTACCCACTCTGAACTCGAGCCGCTGAAAGGCTTTCTTTCAGAGAAATTTCTAAGCTAAGTTTTTGGACTTGGTTTTAATGAAATGGAGTAATTTGTGGTTGAAGGAAGGACTAGTGTGATATTCAGGGATTATTTTTTAACTCAAAATAGGGAACAAATTACAAAATTAGAAGGCGATTGCTCGAGGCCTTGTCGAGGCTGCTCTTAGCACATCATTTCTCCTGCGCTACCCTGTCTACTCCGCAATAACACTGTAGTTAGCTAAATTAGCTAGTATTAGCTAGATACTTTAATGTCATTAGAAACTCTTAAACTGAAATCTTTGTTAAAGTTGAAAGTAGAAGCCCATTATTTGATAGAAAGAAATAGAAAAGAATGCCTATAATAATTCCAGGATCAGTCATCAAAAAATGAGGAAAATCTGAATTAAGGTTCCACATCAAAGAAACCTGAAGGTAAGGGATGCAATTAAATCAGTTAGCCAACTCCAAATCAGCCCTATAATGATGCCATGCAGTTAACCTATGCTTATAATTAAGGCAATTCCTTATTTATTAGAACTTGAGTAGATAAAAACTTGTGTGTTTATCTCTTTTCCTTTATTTTCTTTTCTTTTCAATTTTGTAAGAACATGTTAGATATTTGTCTTCAGATGTTTACTTTGTGGCGGGGATGAGAAGGCCAGTAAGCTGAAAGCTTAGGAAATTGAAAATGCATGGGAGGAGGGTGCCTAATCCTGATTTGTGCTCTGAAAACCTTCCTCCGGCTTTTTTTTCCTACATCATTGGGAGATCCTTTATGGACCAGGATGCTGGACTAGGTGTTATAATTGCCTTTCCGGCCCTACTGTCTGCAAATCTGTTCGCTTCATTTTAAACCACTTTTCCCCTGCCATCAGCCTGCTGCCTTTCTCCTCCAAGGTTATAGTTTGCTCCTTTGCAGCATCTCTCTGTCCTATTCAGGGCACTTAGGTCACCCTCAGCAACATATGTGAATGCTCCAACCTGGGACGTGGATAGCCCCGGGACACCCGGGGGATCCTCCGGATTGCTCACTGTCCATACCATGAACCCCCAACTAACTTCCCATGATCTGTTCTAGTTCATTACACTGCTTATTGGGTTTTGCTGGCAGTATTGTCTTTTGTACTCTTGGGACTAGCATCAGTTGTCATGGCAATTACTATCAGATGGTTGCAACTTATATGCTTGGAGGAGGGTAAGAAAGCTGATGGCCAGAAGAAGCAGTAGTTCAAAGAAGCATAAAATATCAGTCACTAATGCTGCTTGGAGACTGAAATGTTTGGGGCTGTAGTGGTGAGTAGCTAGTTTGACTTCAATACCTGTTTCTTTCACGTTAGCTCCTAGATGAATATTATTGGTTTGGTTTTTAATGATCATGCTCACATTTGAAATGATTGATGAAAGAAATGGGTCATTCTCTATGAGGTCATTCTTCAAGTTGCTGTAGTCATCATACGTCTGCTCATCCTGCATGTGGTTGGGCTATTTTATACTAGGAAATAGTTTACAAAGGAATTCCAAAACATGTTTGAAAAAACACGAACTCTCGTTCATGTCACTTAGCCTCTCCACGATGGTTAGCCTGAGCTTCCCTGTTGCTCTAGGGAAGAAAGACTGCAGAAGTGGAAGCTAACCACACGTCTCCTGTCATCTGACTGTGTTACGTTGTGGATGGGGCCCACAGGCTGGTATTTCCATCTCAGCGCTTTTGAACCTTGGGCCTATTGACACTTCTAACATGGGTGGCAGAACTAAGTCTGAAAACTTCACATAAGCTTGAAGAAGATCAGTGAGTGATAATAGCATGCCATTACCGTGAATGAATTATGGATTATTTTCACCAGAGGTTAAACACAAAATAGAAGGCTTCATATCCTCAACTACCAAACCTCTCCACCCACTGAATTTCCCCCACTGGAATTTTGTCTGTCTTGACTGAGGAAGTTGAAATGCTTGTAAATAGACATAAATTGATAGACAAAATGCAAGAGAAAGAAAATTATGTAAACACGTTAGGTGCTCATAAGAGTAACCTATCAATGCTCTTCTCAGTAGAACGATGACAGGGAAAATCAGTAGAGTGAGGCCTTGAAGTAGTATTACAGTATATACCTACTCAAATATGCTCTCCCGGGGTCTTCTTTTCTTAAAATAAAACAACTCTTTCCATGGAAAACAAGTCTGGGAAGGAGGAGAAGTGCATATTACGTTTGTTCAGTCCATAGCTACACAGACAGGATCAAATTCATTTCTGTCAAAATTTGGAGAAAATGCTTCACGGCCCTTTAAGTCAGATACACCTAATAGGACAAAATGATGTCTCTGGCACATCTTGGTATGAATTTGTTATTTTGATGAGCAACTTGACACAAACAGAGATGTTTTGAAATATCCCAGACTGCTCAATGGATGGTTTATGTTTAGACAAAGAAGAGAAGAGCAATCTTTAGCTTATTGATTGGCAAAAGCCTGGGCAAGAGTCATCTACTTCTCTATTGAGAGTCTGGCTTTCATAATGGAGGGAAAAGAGGAGTCTTTGCACAGAGGTTGTCACATACGTGTTTCAGCTTTGCTGCAGGGAGGCTCTATCATGTGCCGGATGAAGGCACACGGCCAGTTTTCCAGCGCCTTTCTTAACTACACACCTCGAAAACAGCAAAGGTTTTTGCCGCATGTTGGGTAGCATTTTAAAACCTCTCAACGGAGATGTATCAATATTGATCTTGTGCTGGAGACTGCATTTCTCGATGCTTCGCTCTTTTGTAATGAACCCCTCTGAAGGAAAAAGTGGTCTAATAATACTCATTTCACCAGGGTCTCCGGGGAATGGAAGCAGGTTTCCTGTCACACTTGAGCTGACAGTTCTCTGATTGATGGCGTTTAGGGGAAGTTGAAAGAGGATTAAAGCCTCATGATGCTGGTTTATTTCAAGAACACGATGTGTTCGATATGATAATAAAGTGGGATTTTTTCTTCTGTGGCTTTTATGGGCTTGGGGTTGTTTAGGATGAAATTATGGATAAAGCAATGGGTGAAGTCAACTCCATGTGTTACTGAGGCGGTCGGACGCAAGGTGACAGGAGCCATTATAAAACACTTGATAGTTTTTTGCTACAGAAAACTTGACAGCAAAGCCAAAAGGAAACTAATGCTTTAATGATTCATTTCATGTGGGAGGCCAAAACTTTTAACAGTGTTGGAAGGCATTTTGCCTTAACATGCTTTAATTTCATAGTTGTGCTGACATTGTGTATCGAGGGTTATTATCAGCAAAAGGCACTAGAGACAGTGGTTTGAGATTACAGACATTCAGAGGGCTGGTGAAGTGAGAGTTAGTCTTATATTCCTTTGTGAACACGTAAAGAGTGAGAGGAAAGAAAGTGCTTCACAGTATCACACGTTAGCGCAGAGTAAAGACTGTAAAATCCTCACAAAAAGGAGGGGTGGTCCCTGAACCATCCATTCATCAAACACTTGGATTCGACGTTCAGCTCCCTAGTATATGTGTTTTACCCACTAATAATAAAGCCAGAGTTAATAGTGTTATAAGCCCTCAGTACTAAAAGTGGGTGGCTGTAAATAAATCTCTACTGGACCAGGAAGCCTTAAGTGTATTTTTAATACGGAAAGTTTAACTTCTGAGTAGAGTCTTCAGGGTCTCACCGGAGGGAAGTTATCATTATTAATATCCCCTGTGGAGCTCTGAAATAACTTTGCATTTACTTAGCTATTTATATGCTCACTTATAATAATATTTTAAGTAAGCTTGGTTGGCGTTAATAAAGTTAATGGTTCATTACTATTACATAGCTGGTTTTATTTAGAAAGACCACTTGCTGTAGGCCATTGGAAGCTAAACTGTTTTCAGAAGCCAGCTATTGGCAGCTGTGCACTGCACAAGGGTCTCCAGAGGTTACTTTACCTTAGGTTCTCCAAATTGCCACTTATGTGGTCTTTGGGCAGAGATCCCTCACACGTTTTGGCTATCCAAGGAGCTAGATTTGGGGTTTGCAGCTGGGTGAGCCAGGTGCTCCACAGCAGGTTTCCCAGGCAGGGCCACGGAAGGGGAGCACCAAGGGGCACTGGCAGGAGGAGGACAGAGTGGAGAAGGGGAGGAGCAGTGAGATGAGAGGTCTGGTGTCCTTCATCCACCATGTGTCCCCCTTACCATTGAGGGAATACCAATGGGGCATGCCAAAACCCATTACTGTTGCACTGGGGTGCTTGTTTTAGGTCTGTTTCTCTGATAAAACAGAAGACCCAAGTGACAAAGCTACAGGCAATTTGCTTTATTGCTGTTATATGACCATAGGAATCAAAGGGATCTGCTGGGTCACTGAATCCATTATGCTGCTGTGATAGGCAAGCACACCATATGAGTCCTTTCATAACTTCATCAAGTGCCACCTCAATACCAGTCTGGGGGATTTTTGTTCACTTCTTGAGTGTTTTCCCCTGAGAAGTCTGTTCTTTTTCTGGTCCTGGTCCTGTTGGGGAGCTTTTCCTCCTTGGTGTTTCTCCCAGGGCACTCTTCACGGTCCGAATTTCTTCATAGCCACTGTGTAACTGTTTGCTTTTGTTAACATTGGCTTTTCCCTCATATTGCTTTTCTCTGTCACTGTTTCTGCCTTCACTTACCCTCAGTTCTCCTCTTTCTCATGCATTTCAGAAGGGCTTTTATTCTCCTGAGATAAGGTCTCTGTTCTGTTCATCCCTGCACCTCATATTTGCACTGGTTCTGGTTTCTTGAAGGTGGGCAAGGGCAGTTGTGCAGAGCGTGTCAGATGAGATCACACCTGTACCTTCCACAATTTGATTCAGAAATACCTTGCTCGGTGTATTCTGGTACAGCATGCTCCTCTTCCACAACTTCATCATGCTGGTGGTTGTTAGTCAGTATTACACCCCAACCTTTGTTGTCCTCATTCGTGTCCAAGCAGTGAATTCCCAGCTAGTATAGTATACTGTTCCTCATCAGCTCTGCATTCCAGCACTCAAAATGGTAAATAATTCTTGCTGAAATCTCAGTAAGTGATAAATATAGGAAGAAACCACAAGACAAAAGGCAGCAAACCTTTAACCAGGGAAGAAATGCATGCTGTTGTTATTGATGTATTTATAAATTGTATTTCAAAGAAAGAAAAAAAACTCTTGACAAGTTTTGGTTTTGAATTATAAGTAAGGCACTAATTTTCAGATGGAGGTATCGCTCTATGGAAATTGACTTCAGTATCTGTAAAATTCATAGAAGTAATTAGTATAGCCCGGCCACATAGACTTTTTGGGACAACTTTCTTTTTCTTTTTTTTTTTTTTTGGGGGGGGGGGCGGGAGGTTGTGGGGAGGGCAGCAGACTATTATTTTTTTTGTTTTACTCTCAAACTGAAGATGGCCTTTGGTAGAAAAATCCCAATCCTGTCATTTAGTAGCAATTAGTTTATTCATTCGTGTAGGGAAGGGCCTGACATGAATGTATTACTGTAGTTCAGCAAAAAAAAAAGCAAAAAGTTTATTTGGTTATTAAATTTTTTTTTGAGAGAGAGTGCAATTCCATTCACTTTTCTCACACCCACACTCCTTCAGCATAAAGAAATGGTAGCAGAGAAGAAAATGCCATTGTTGTAAACTAAAGCTTACAGTCCTTCCAAGCAAGTCTCTATTCTTTGCAAACCTGGAGAATAATAAATGCAGATTGCATCAGAGATACATCTGACACAACGTTTGGTCTCTGATTATTCATTGTAGTAGGACAATTACAGGAATCTTGAATTTTTCTATGGTGCCATTGAGATTTACTACACTTCACTGCAAAAACCAGCCTTGGTGAAAGTAGAACAAAGTCTATTTTTCTCTTTTTCTTATAGGCAGAGGTAGTATTTGTGATTGCCACCAAGAGCCTGGTTTCATATAAGAGCTGTAAGATGAGAAACATAAATTACCTCAGTGCTCTTCACCTGGGTCCTGAACCTTTTAGCAAAAGCAGGCTTGCTTTTGAGTCCCCAGCAAAAGCCAGACTGCAGTGTGTTTCCCATGGATTGAAATTCGATTGAGAGCATTTTGCACTAGAACTACTGTTATCTCTGCTTGATAGACAAATTCATTATGCTTTCTGATGGATTTTTACATGTTAAATAACGTATAAAATACTGTTGCTATTTGACAGGGATGGGCTATTGGAAAGTAATAAATGGAGTCAGACAGAGGCATTTTCTTCCCTAAACACTTCCTTTGGATCAACAACTGCATGTTTTCATTCCAATAACTGGAAGTTTTCAATGCAGGTATACTGCAATATCTGTAGGAGAGATTTGATCTGTGGTCATTGAGACATAGTTCATTTTTGGCTAGTACTAGTAAAAATAATTGCAATGTCAGTTCTGTACCTGAATTATTTGTGATAGATATACTTCTGGATTAGGCAGTCTGCACTCTGAAATAATGAGAAATGTCAGGTTTTGGTTAAAAAATGAGCAGTGAAATATCTCTGCAGGTTATTATCACTTTGAGGGATTGTGGTTCCTCTCCATTATTCCCTCCACTATTGTTGAATTGTCCAATTTAAGTGAATAACAACACATTCTTTCTAGAAACTGTTGGTGGGAGCCAGGGAAATAAAATGTAATAGAGGGATCTATTACATAAAGGATACCTGTATATAATAGCCATTGGCAAAGTTGGGAGACAATAGCTAGGAATCAAATTCACCAAATGGAGGGTTTTTTGTTTTGTTTTTCAAAAATCTGCACTACTTGTACTGAGCAACCCAATCCTACTAGAAAATGCTTGCTTTTGTACAGTCCCTGCCAATACTGTTAACACAGCAGTCCCACAGGTTGGATGCCTTCTGCCTTCATTAAAACTCATAAAGCTGCTATTTAAATCTTTTGTACTCATGCATGAGTAACTATGGAAAGCATTTAACTTTGTGCCCTGTCACATTTGTAAAAAGGAGAGCTGTTTTTCAATTTTTCAGAATTCACAGTTTTCCATATGTCCTGCAAAATCAGCTTGAATGTCTATCCCTTTTTTAAAAAAAGTGCATTAAAACATTAGCTTCCAGACTGACTGGGTAAAGGCGGGGATAGTTCAGATAATTTTCTCACCTATTCTCAATCATTGACCACATCCCTGAGGATCAGCTCGTTGCAGCAGACTTTGGGGGGTTTTTTTGTGCAATTTATTACTGAAGCAACTAAGTATTTGCTGAAGTTGATGTTCGCCCTTGATAGCCGCTTCCTTGGTGAGTATGAATATGTTTAAATTTCCTTTTTAGTTAGTGGTATGCAGGATTTGCTCATCTTGAAACTAGAACTTTTGTGTGTGTCAGCCTGCACAGAGGATGGTTGAAAAAGAACAGTGTGCCCTGGTTTGTTTATTCCTTCAAGATTTCTTGGCATTTGGCACAGGTCTCTTCCAGCATGCCGAGCATCCTCTCTGTAGGGAGAAAAGAGTCAGATTCTGCAAAAAGTCCCTGTTGGGAAATTAATGGAGACCAAACAAGGGCTGTACTACCTCAAGGGATCTGTGGAGCTCTTCTTCCATCTTGGCAACATCTTGGAGCTTCCTTCCCTCGCCCTGGTTTTGCATGAGTTACCCACATGACCCACTGGAAATACAAAACTCGTGGCTTCATGGGTTCCAACAGCTTTAAGCCAGTTCTGATTGCATATTAGATGAAGCATAATCGGGAGCTTTAGGAAAGCAAACTGTGTTTTTAGCAACAGCTATCTTGCTTGCTATGGAACTGGTTAAAATACCATAAATGATTAAATCTCTATGCAGAGTTGCCAGGTTTCATTGCTTAGGTCCCAGCTGCCATTGGGGCCCTTGAAGGCAGTATATTTCTAAATGAGGAACAACCTTCTTTTCTCTCTTTTACGTTTGTAAAGTGTAAGACAGGCCAAACTGTCACGCTTAATTCGTCTTTAATGAAAAGGTATTTATTTGTTTTCGTTTTGTAAGTGAATTTAGGATTTCGTCTGTGCAGGGAGAAGAAAGGGAATCAACAACTCTTTTCTGGGCTAAGATCTTCTTGTGCTGCGTGCCAAGTCTTATTATGAAGCAAATTTTTTATGGCCATATTTCAAAGCCTTGCATAACAAAGAGTATAATAAAATTGTTCCAAGGGTCTACATCCATAACAGTGCCGGGTGTCACTATTGTACAGAATTTAATTTTCCCTCATCAAATTTCATATTGCCACAGTATGTTGTGTCTGTCTTTTTGATTTCCATAAACAAGTTTCAGAGTAGCTGGATTATGCTGGCATGATGAGATGAACACGAAATGTCATCCACCACCTTAAATACTCTGCATTGTCTTTTTGTCGTTATTTCTTACAGGTAGTGCTGCTCCTGCTCTGTTAAATAGGTTTTCATTCATTCCCAGTTCCTTTTCGTTCTACTTTACTTAATGACCCATTCAGCAAGCAGATCCCAGTTTAGAACAAAACAAAATGAAATTGATTTTCCTGGTTGTATTAAGTTTATTTTAAGACACAAAAGCTACCGGTTTGATTCTTAGCTGGAGAGGCAAAGGCTGGGCTGGTACTTGGGTTAGAGCCATGGCAGCTGAGACCCTCCGAGACGAGGTGAGGGTGTGGGTTGGCAGGTTTGTGTGCTTTTACCCCTCCAAGAAGGAGCCCAGGAAATTTCCCCTCGCATGCTTTCTCCCACGCTGCCCCGACTGAGGCAGAAACTGTTCTGCAAATTGGAGAAAACCATGCCCTTAACACAGGAGTTGGAGATGGAAAAGGCTTGTTAGATCACTCAGTTCATTTCCCTGACAAAGCAGATCTGTCCTCTGCCTTTCCCGTTGCTTCACCTGTCCTCTGCATTTCCCTGTGCTCCTGCTGTCTTGGGTTTTTTCAAAGTGGAATGAATCAAGTATTTGATCTAGTCATTAATAAGAAAAAACTCACTCTCCTGTGGCACTCCTGTCTTTCTTGCTACAGGAAATGTTATATTATTAGTTGACCCAAGTTTCAGTGCTTTGTACTCCATAATGGTAGCCTTTTAGGCAATCACTATCTGATTTATATTACATGAGCACTATCCGTTCGTATGGTGCCTGTCACCGTGGTGGCTGAGCACCAAAGTGACAGCTTTCTTTTCCCTTCCTGTATGCACAGTGGGTTGGCATGATTTATGATTGTCAGCTGTATTCTTAATACTTATGCTTGTGTGCATGCATGTGTTTGTTGAAATGAGTTGCAACATTTTACGGAGCTTGCTGGTTTTACCCTGTATCAGCATTTTCCAGCGTGAGATAAGACAGGTCTTTCTATCATTTCCCAAATTCTCAGCCTTTTTAAAAAAAAAGCGAATGAGGAACAACTAACCAACCGATGCGAAAGCAACTGTGCACTGTGGTTACAGACAAACCCAGCCTTTCCATGTCTGTGACCAGTGCAACTCCCCCAGCAAGGTCTGCCAGCAGTTTTGTAGCCTGCAACTCCTCTTTGGTCTGGTCTGTGTGAGATCCCAGCAAGGGCAAAGCACCCATGAGCTGGAGCGTTCCTACCCTGAAGACCCCATAATTTAGGGTTTGTGATGGGCTAATGTCGCTTTGCCTCCCTCCTGGCTTTCTTCTTCCTGGATTGAGGCTCCTCAGCTGGCAGCAGCGCAGGGCAGAGCTGATCGACGCTGCCTTTATTCCTCTGTCGTTTCTGCTAGCGTTTAGCAAGACCACCTTGCATTGCTAATGCTCTGCTTACTGCAGTTTAAATGTGTGCCTTACTTCAGTTTTAATCTCCCCACTGCTGAAAGCCATCCCCAATTAGGGGAGAAGAAGACTCTTCCAACCTACTGAGGTTTGTTGGCATAATGTTTGCTGTCAATGTGCAGCCTCCTTTGGCTCAAAAAGTACATGACGCATAAAAATGTCATCTCTAATTCCCTGCAAAATATCTGTTTTCCCTGAGAAGTTAATTACTGATTTCGAACCAGATGAAATGAGGCTAATAATGGCCTTCTCTTAATTTTTGACAAGTGATGGCTTGATTGGAACTAACTTTACATAGTTTCAAATGTGAAATCTAGTTGTGATACATTTCCATTTCCTCAATTCCTCCAAAGACAATGACAGAGACCAGTTTATTTTCTGGACCTTTAACAACATGGAAACTGCAAGACCAGAGCAATGCAAAAAGGGGTATTTTGAACACTCTTAGCAGATGATGCTCAAGTCTGCAGCTGAAGAAGCAGGACTGTACAGTAGCTAGCCCGCACACATAGCATCCAGGTAATAGCAAGGCAAGACACGTGGGCCTGGAACGTGGCCAGGCTGAAGGCAGGCAGGAGTAAGACTGATGGGAGCCTGAGGTTGCATATATTAGCTAAGCCAGGCTTTCAAGGTGGTTTCTTCTGTTGTTGTTGCTGTTAAGATGACTGGGCAAGGGAAATGGATGAGTCATTATGAGGTCGCTTTCGTTGCCCCGGTGCCTGGATGATGGATGCGTGGATAGCTGCTTGAATTCAGAAATGTTTCACCCTGGTGGGCACACTTACACCTCCCCGTGCTCTCCAGGTCAGCTTTGGCTGAGCGGGGATTTATTCTGCCTCATTCAGCACATCCCTGCGGTGCCCCGGCCTCACCTCCCTCTAGCCCCGCTCCCCAGGAGCCAGGCTACCTGGCTGCAGCCACCATCCCTCCCCGGGTGCAGGCACGTGGCGCTGAGCCTGCCTTCCTCCTCTCCTCCCTAGTTTCAGGGAAGTCAGTGCGTGCAGCCTTGTTTTCACAGTTGTGCCACTGCTCAGTTCAGCACTGCTGCTGCTGCTGGGCAGTGAAGCATTTTATGGGCCTGTCCATTACCAGCAATGGGAGCTGTTTTCTGTTTTAAAGGGTGATTTTGGATGTTTCAGTTATTTCCTGGGCATAGTAAATATTTATAGGCATTCATCCATGAAGCCATCAGTTAGACTATTTCTTTTTCTTGCCTTCAGCCTCTTGGTGGAAGGGTTCCATTTTATTTCATCTTTATTTTCCTTGGGTTTTGTTTTGCGCATGACCTTAATACTTGATTAAATTAAACATCCTTTGTCCCACCGAAGCTTTTCAAACCCAACAGGATTAGACCTTTAGTGAGTTATTACAGAAGCAAAGCCTCTACCTCAAAGTAAGTGATTTCCTGCCTTTCTATGTTTTCCTGCCAGAAACAATGAAAAAAACCACAAGAGACAGCAATAATGCAGTCTTATTTAGTGAGCGTCGAATGTAGAGTCTGTGTTATTTACACTCTATCATATTAAACTGAGCTGAATGTTTGCTTGACATCTACCTTTGTGTACCAGGCCTTATTCTGATGGCAGAAGGCAAATAAAAAACCCCGGGAAATTAGGAGAAGACGACTGACTTACAAATTGGTTGGGCCTAGGCAGTAGTGCTTGTCCAGATCCAGCTTTGCTTTGCTAAAAGTCTGGTGGTGGCTTTGCCCTGAGCTCTCCGCAGCACACGTTTTGCTTTGAATAAGAAAGCTCTAATGAGTGCAAACTTCAGCTCTTCACATTCCCAAAACTGTAGGTCCCTTTGGATTCAAAACCTGTGCTCTCTCTCCTCATTTGGTCTCTGTAGCTGGGTTTTCCATCATCTACCCAATGTCTGCCGGTGGACCAAAAAGTCCTTTCTTCCTGAAGTTTCCCAGCAGGTGGTTCTTCTCTTCTACCAGGAATGTCCCTGCCCATACTGCTTCACCCAGGGAGATTGCTTACCTGTAAAGTCAAGGTGATGAAAAACCTCGTGCCAAGCTATGATTAGTCTTTCCTCCTCTGCTTTACTATCACAGCCTGCCACCCAGCTGCAGTTCCTCGAGCAGGTTTCTGGTGTCCACCGCTGTGACTGCTCTCCCAGGCTGAAAAGGAACAGCCAGAGCCCAAATGATCGGGGAAACAGGGAGCTTTTCACACCATGTAGCTTTATAGGGGACCATTTGAAGTCATTTCAAGAGGAATCGGGGAAGAGGAGCAGTGAAGGGGGCAGAGAAATGTTAAAGAAACCTGTATGTTTACCCTTCTTTTCTATCTCAAACAATAAGGTGAGGTATTTGATCATATTAGGTTGCATTTAAATCAGAAGATTATTTTTAAATCTTTTTGTGACTGATGCTGCCAGGGAAGCGTATATTTAATGTAATGTGGGATTCTGATTCTTAACATAATTTTACAATTTCACAGATTTTTCCTTTCATTTCAAAGGCTTGCTGTTTGTCTTTCTGCCAGGTGTTTATGTAATGCTTGAAATTTTGACAAGCCCTTGCACGTTTGATCCATGAAGACATATTCTCTTTCCCACCAGCAAACACAGCTGTTGGCTGCAAACTAGGAAGGCTTTTCCATAGATAAATCTGCAGGTTTTTTCCCCCGTTATCTCCTGCATGAAGGTCTCTGCTGAGAAACGTCACTCCCCTCTAAATCAAAACTGACCACTCTCCCTAACGACCGCAGATGGAGCCCGCTTTGGCTTTGCATCTCCCTTGTCGGCTGCAGAGGCAGAGATTTCCCAACGCCTCCATGTGTTCTCGCACGCTGATGAGCGCACAGCATCTGCATTGCAGTCCCTTCATCCCCGGGACGCTGCGGATCCCTGCAGTCCCTGCTGGATGGGCAGCGGTGGGTCACTACCCCACAGGGTGGGAGCAGGACGTCTACGCAGGCTTTCCACCTGTGAAGGAGCCACCAGCTCTGGGGGTAGCTTTCTGGACTGGGCCCTTTTTGGGGTCTCTACTGGGCTGGCAGGGTGTTTCTCGGTGGGAGCCCACCATGAGTTCCCTGCTATTCAACTGCTCTTTTCTTTTTTCCTTTTCTGCAACTGGTAGATGTACCAGTTCCCATCACCCTCGAGCCACTTTTATGATTTCGGCAAGGTGGGAAATGGAGAAGGAAGCAGCGACAAAACTGCAGGCAGATCCCACACGACTTGGGCTGTTTCTCCTGCTTTCGTTAGCCCTGCGGCTGCTCACGTGTCTCTGTCCCGCTGCCTCCCCGCTCGCCATGGTTTGATATTTTCTCCTCTGGCCCAAGGGCTTTCTCTTTGTAATTCGCTTTTCACTTCAAACCTCGTGAAGGAGAGACAGCATGCCTCTGAGCTCGGACTGAATGGTGCACAAGGCTTTGAATCTCTAACAAGCAGCTGGCTGCAGCTCTGAATATGATCTAATAGGGAGAAACATGCCCAACAAACTCCTGCCACATTCACTTGAAGCAGGAGAGATTTGTACATACATGCTTTTGCTGAAAGACTATATTATGCGGAGCATGCAAAGTATGGACTGCTATCCATTTTTAGAGCCATTGTTAAACAGAAAATTAGCATCGCAGAAGAGACAGTGGGAGATTTCTCCTTCTCCCCTCCCCTCTCTCCCCTGGTACAGTGTCTTTATTCTGTTTTCTCTAGTTCTCTTTTGTCTTACTGGCATATTGGTCTTCTGACTGTCCTTTGTTTCATTTATATTGAAATCAGCTGGCAGAAGACAAAGTTCGCAGCATATATTTAGAGCCCATGTTTTTGAGACCGTTAATTATTATTTTCCTTCATCTTTCCTGGGAAGCTGCTAGTGATTTGTTTTCAGGTTCATTTCATGAGTGTTTACTGTCATTTACTCTGAACTCTGGTCTTTTCCTTTCTCTGCCTGTCCCTCAAAATGTTGGCCACATGCTGGCTCTGCTTTGCATTTCTGTATCTGAGTTTGTATTTTAATATTCATTAGGTATTTGCACTGACAGCCCATCAATACATTAAATTAGTATATATGCAGCTAACAAGTATGGTACATGCTTAACTGACTTGTAACAACATTAAAACAGACAGACACAACAGATTGTCTCAGCAGGGTTTAATAAACTGTACTTATCCACAGTCCCTCTGAAAAACAGACACACAACTGCAATGTACAGTGCTCCCTGGAATAATAAGAGAAACAGTAAATGTGCTAAGCTAGACAGGTTTTGTTCTTCTGATGAGAAAATTAAACTTTCTTCCATCAGAGAAAACTGCTTCTATGGCTTCTATTCTTCTTTTAAACAATTAGGCTTTCAGTTATAAAGTACCGTGTGTTTTAATTCCAGAAAATATGTAATGAACATCAAATAATATTGGAGTTGATAAAAGACATGCACAGTTATGCATTACTCTACTCATTCTCATGCAATGCTTTGAAGGTATGGAAATCTCTGCAAGTAATTAGTATTGTCATTAGAATATCAGTTTTTTTCTGCTAATTAATGCTAATGTGATTAAAATGGGAGCTTTTTTGGATAAGAGGTATTCTCTCTTCTCTATGTGAGGGAGAAAGTAGCTGTTCTAAAACAGGCAGAAGAAAGCAGGCAGAAAATGGTGTCAGGTGAGAGAAGAGAGCTTCTCCGTTTGTTCCTTTGCAAATGTGACTGTCTCCTGTCCAGAAGTTTCCAGGAGAAATCTCCTGCCTTTCCTCTTGGAAACAGCACAGACCCTCTATTGCATTATGTGCATCAGAGGTGTCTTTTTAGTAATCTTTAATATAAAATGTAGTATTTATGTAATAGGTATTTCTTATATATCCTGTTTCTCTGTACTCAAAAATTGTGTGACTAAAAATGCAAAAAAGTGCTATAATAGACAATGGCCTCTTAAAAAACAAGAGTGGAAAGGGGTTTGAAATTACGTATTTATCTAATCTTTTTCAGCTTTGTCCTGAAACATGCGCTCATGTAATTAGCTTTGCTGATGTGAATCATCTTTTAACTCCAATGGAGTTACTAAAGCAGCCTCTTATCCTGCATTAGGGCATTTGGAGTGCTCGCACTCCCGACACCTTAAACCACGGTGGTCCCTCTCCAAGCACTTCACTTACATCAGGCTCAGGACCCGAGCGTGGGTACAGTCGCTGCTGTGCCGGGATGTGCTTGGGAAGAGTTTTGGAAAAACCGTAAGGCTCGAGGCAGTCCCCTAACCAGCACTGCCCTTCACCTCGCTTTTAGTGGCCCATCACTCGGCTCCAGCCACCGAGGAGCACAGAGCAAATAAGCAGGGCAGTACGCCGCCGAAAGGGAAGGCAGGGTTAATGTACTTACACATATGAGAATAAACATGGAGAGCATTTGAGTATGGTCCTCATAGCAACAGTCTCTAGGCAGCAAGGTACTCGGGTGCTAGAGCTGCCGGCATCATCCATGAGAGCACATGGAGTCACCCGGGGAATCAGGAGATTCCTTAGCAGCGTGTTTAAACATCCTTTTTAAAATAATGATTTATATTAATTTTTATTTTTTATCTTTTTGTTTTCACTTGATCCCTATGTATCTATTTGCGGTTGGCTTTTTCATTGTTTGCTTTTTCATTGTTTAAAATATTCAAGCTTATATAATTTTTTCTCTCCGCTAATAAACAGTGTAAAGCATCTGAGAAACTGGCGCTGGATGCAGCAGCAGTACCTCAGCAATGTCAGGTGACTCATTAACATCAGGTTTTGCTCATTTTCACAAGGAGGGAAAAATCATCAGAAGCGGCATTTGAGCTGTTCTTGCCCGGGCAATGCTGCTGTGATCAGTCTGAGGCACCTTCTCCGATAGAGAGAGTGAAAAGCCACTTGTCAGAAATCACAGGTAATTTCTCACAGCCTTGACTAGACTTTATATTCTGGAAAGCCAGGGGCCTTTCCTTGCATTTACATTTGTTTACAGCATTTTAAAAGGAGTTGAGAAGCGAGCCTTAGTGTCAACTGTCTCCCCAGACTTGTTTCTTTGAGGCCTCCCCCCAGCCCTGCAGCATCTCTCCTTTCCAGGCCATGTCCAGCCTCGCTGATGCCCAAAGCCAGAGCTGTGGAGGTGACACGCTGCAATTACAGTATGGGAGGCCCCAGGAGAAAATTGCTAGCTTATTAGAGATACCTGTGCATTTTTACTGCTAACGTTATCCCCACACAAGACCATAAAGGTGTGTTGGGTGATTTACAATTACCATTGCTTTTATGAACCTTTCAGAACACCCTAATTTTTTCTCCCTGTGTTTTTTTGGTTTTTTTTCTTATGGGTAGTCTGCAAATTCATAGGCAGGCAGCACCTAACAGTCCATGTTCTGGGCCAGGCAGTAATTTTCTTTCTCATAAACAGGCTCTCACAGACCAAGCTCCACAAAAGATGCCCAGGTCTGGTAGTGCTGGTGCTTTCAGTTCATTAGAAGATGGGTTTCATTTCTGAAGTGGCATTACAAATAACCCCGAAAGATAAAAGGGATTAAGATATGGCTGTTTGTTTATTTTGATATTGTTTACAAATGCTAGGATATAAAGGTCAGTGTAAAAACTTGGAAATAAGATATGAAAGTGGGGAAACTGTTTGCCCCAGAACTGGAGAAGTCTGAGAGCTGGACAAAGCCAAGATATAGAATAGAATCAAAGAATCATTTTAGTTGGAAAGGGCCTTTAAGATCATTAAGTCCAGCCGTTAACCTAGCACTGCCAAGTCCACCACTAAACCACATCCCTCAGCACCACATCTACACATCTTTTAAATACCTCTGGGGATGGTGACTCCACCACTTCCCTGGGCAGCCTGTTCCAATGCCTGACAGCCCTTTTGGTGAAGAAATCTTTCCTAATATCCGATCTAAAGCTCCCCTAGTGCAACTTGAGGCCATTTGCTCTTGTCCCATTGCCTGTTACTTGGGAAAAGAGACTGAGCCCACCTCACTACACCCTCCTTTCAGGTAGTTGTGGAGAGTGATAAGGTCTCCTCTCAGCCTCCATTTCTCCATACCAAACAACCCCGATTCCCTCAGCCGCTCCTCATAAGACTTGTGCTCTAGACCCCTCGCCAGCTTCGTTGTCCTTCTCTGGACATGCTCCAGCACCTCAATGTCTTTCTTGTAGTGAGTGGCCCAAAACTGAACACAGCATTTGAGGTGGGGCCTCACCAGTGCTGAGTACATGGGGATAATCGATCACTTCCCTAGTCCATGTGGCTGTTTCTGATACAAGCCAGGATGCTGTTGGCCTTCTTGGCCACCTGGGCATGCTGCTGGCTCATGTTCAGCCAGCTGTCGGCCAACAATCCCCAGGGCCTTTTCCGCTGGGCAGCTTTCCAGATGCTGTTCCCCAAGCCTGTAACGCTGCATGGGGTTGCCGTGACCCAAGTGCAGGACCCAGCACTTGGCCTCATTGAACCTCATACCATTGGCCTCGGCCCATCGATCCAGCCTGTCTAGATTCCTCTGCAAAGCCTTTCTACCCTCAAGCAGGTCAACGCTCCCACCCACTTGGTGTTGTTTGCAAACTTACTGCGGGTGCGCTCGATCCCCTCATCCAGATCATTGATAGAGATATTAAACAGAGCTGGCCCCAATACATTGCAAACATCTCTGGTTCAGGCTTGCTCCAGGATTTTGCACTTAAATGCGAACAAGGTGGTATCAAACTTTTGGCAGTAAGAGGTGGTAGTTCCCAGGAATACTGCTGTGTATTACAGAGCTGCTAGAACATGTCTTAATCCCTTTTATTGCATACTTAGCCAATAACCACCCAGATAGTTTGGTAACTGTCCTATCTCAGCTATCAGACAGCTATTGTGAAAGCAAATTCATAAATAAATACCTTTGGGACCATGCATTTGTTGACACACATTGCCCGGGGGTCCCCGTGAGCCACCAGGGACACGTTGTGGCTTTTCATGCTTCCCCCTGGTTTTCACCATTTTCCTCTTCAGGAGTTTGGAGGCAGCCAACGATCTGAGCGATGCTCCCTTGAGCTGCGCCTGACCTCCATTGCAATTTTTCTGTTTTAGAGAGGTCTAAAAGCTTCTCTCAAGTGGAAAACGCCCTTTCCTCATTTTCCAACCAGAGGATGATGACAATCAGTAATCAACTTTGTGTGTTGGGGAGGCAATATAGAGTACACATTTCCCTTTCCAGTGGTGTTGAAGCTTTCCCCATCAGTGTTCTGGTGAGGTAGCACGCTGCTACGGAGCGGAAGTTTTCACTTGCAGTTTTTTAACCAAACCAAGCCCTAAAATTGTATTCTTAACTCCAGACCTATGTTCTTGCTCTCTCTCAGTCTGCAGAATTACAGCTGTGTTTTGCTGTTCCCTTTAAGCAAAACCCCGCTTAAAACATTGCTTCCCGTATTGTTTTTAAAAACTAATGGTATCAGAAACCTGAGTTTACTATAGTCATTAATTTACTTTCCTCCCAACAGCCTTGGTGTTGGTCTTTTCTGGCAGAGACATACCATGTATTTCACTCTTCTGCTATTTTTCTATAGAGCTTTAATATGTGATTTGGGAGGAAGAACTATATCATGCTATTTAAGCAAATGGGGCTTTAGGACTGCCACGCATTCCTCCGGTGAGCTATAATCACCCCGACTGTGTCGCAGAGCCTGTCTGATTGGGACTGGGGGGCTCAATAATGAATCCTGAATCTGCTTTATCTTTGAATGAGTCCAGATGCTTTGTTAGATACCAGTTCTGTTCTCCCTCCTTTCCCTTTTTTTTAATCTCCTCTTTTTTTTATGTCAGAATGAATTGATCCCAGGCTGCTCCTCTGTACTCTGACACTCCTGAATATGGAAGTGTCACTGTAAAATGAACCATAGCAAATTCTTAATAAGCTACCTTCAGAGAGAGTTATAGTTTTTGACATTTAGTTATAGATTTATCCCTTGTGCAGGAAGCCTCATTCATTTCATGCATGCTAACCGTGGTGAGAAAAAGTCATTATTAAGTATTTTTCATACTTTGGTCTATTGAACAGCCACATCACGTGCACCGGCAGGCTCTAGCAGGCAGCAAGAGCAGGAAATGGAAGGAAGGACAGAAGAAATGGAGACACTCTGTGTGAAACTTATGGGCCAAACTCCTTTCAAAGAATCATAGTTTTAGGGTTCCTGTAAAGGAACTGAATAGAAACTGTAAACAAAATGCATTAATTCATCTAGCAAATCACAGTTTTAATAGAACGGTGACATGTTAAAGTTCGACTTATTAAAAAAAAAACAATATTCTGGTTTCTGAGAGAAATGCTTATGGGTCTGTAAACAATAATGCTATGTTCACCTGTTCTTTTTTTTTAAAGTGATACTAGGTACAGCAATTTTAAATAGATGCTTTGGACCTGACCAAAAAAAAAAAAAAAAGCAAACACCTACTTATTATTTTGTTCCCTTTGGTACATGTAACAGTAAATACGTTGTTGTAAGTAAAACCCATCTGAAAAGGGAAAGAGCCGCTCCTTGTCCGAGGACAATTGGAAAAGCGTGTGACACTTTTCTTCCAGTAAGAAGCTTACAATCATATCCAGAAGGTGCACTGCCCAGTCTAGTGTTAACTGTGCTCACTTTTTGCTCCTAGCAGTGAGCAAATCTCGCTCAGAAAATTACTAAAATCTCTGTTCCACCTTAACTAGTATGATGAAAGGAATGGCAGTGAATTCAGATACTAGTATTTTTTTGCAAGATATGCAGTCTGTTTTGTAGCATTGTTATCAACTCTCTCTCTCTCTCTTCTTCAAAGATATTATACTTTGCTCTGTTTTTTCAAAATCAAGTGTAGCAGGGTATTTGCAGAAGTGACACCGAAGCTTGTATAAAGCAATGCGTACGTGAGATAAAATAATAATCCTGCAAAATGAGGGAGAGATCCAAAATGCACCAAAGTCAATTATTCCCTCCCAGAAATTTGGTAGACATTGGCTTAATCCCCCCATCGCCTATCAGCTTGTTTGCTGATTTTATTTTATTTTTTTCCCTTTAAGAGTAAAACAGAGGTGATTTCTTGCAGATGAAGCAGTCTGTTGCCACAAGTGCTGCTGCCCACATGTGAGGGCAGCACCCCTGCCTGCTGCCTGGTGATGGTTGACCCCACTTTCCGTTGTGCTTTCCAAACTGAAAACTACCACCAAGTGCGATTCTGGCTCTTCTCTCCTGTGCAGGCAGGGTGGACATCATCACGACGCCCAGAGGGAGACTGATTTTGGGGTGCAGTCAGGCCCCCAGGTGTCTAACCAATACCTATTGTGTCTGCAGGAAGGTGCAGGTAACATACCGCGTGGTCACAGCCGTTTGCACCTCTGTACCGATCAGACTGAAAACATCCAGCCCAGGTCTTGGGTGGTGGGATATAAGGGCAGAGTAGTGTGGAGGTACCCGATACAGTGCTTCATGGGCAGCTGGGGAGGCTGGCTGCAATCCTGCAGGCTGATAAACCCAGCTACCTGCTCTGCAGGAGAAGGTGATGCCAAACATCTGCCAGGAATGGCCTCAACAGCACCAGACTTTGAAAATTTAACCATAAAAGTTGAGTAGAAGTGTTACTCATCTCCCCAGATGAAGATAACGTGCTGAAATACAAGGCTGACTTGAATTTTAAAACAGGAAAAAACCTTCTAATTGCATAATTAGACTGTTGCAAGAGATGAAAGGGCAATGCTGTGCGAAGCATGGCTAAGCAAAAAAAATTGATGAAATGCTTATCTACCGGATAAATAAGACTGAAGGATCTGTAAAGTGTCTCTTTGTGTGTTGCAGGGAAGTGCGAGTTTATCAATACCAAGACAGACATAAAAATTAATGTCATTGAATTAGGAATAAATAGAGTATTGTCATCAATATCAGACCACATTTTTTTTAATGTGACTTTCTAGGCTGTTTTCGGTGTCCTGGCATGAATTCCTCATTTGATCCTGTGGGTTATTTTTGTGTAATTCTGTGAGACAATTTGGAGTATTTATAGTAATTTTCAGATAGATATTAATTTTACTGACCTACCGGGTAGTTCAATCTGATTCCAACTCAAATCAGTGTCTAGGCATTTATCAGTTTCAGTCAGAGCAGCTTCTTACCAGACATGATCCTGATCAGCACTTGTGTGTATTTATTGTACCCTAAATCAGGCAGTCAAATGAACAGAGATGCACTGAAGATAATGCTTGTCCTGCGTCTCACAGGAGTGTAGGTTAGAGCAAAACTTTGATTAGTTTAAGGGAACGAGTTCTGCCAAGCTGTAATGTTTGCTGCAGATGGACTCTGAAGCTGTTTGGAGGTTTGTCACATTAGAAGTCTCAGCAGAGAGAGACGTTTGGGGCAGGATTCTTTGAAGAGATCAAACATTCATTAAAAATCCATTTATGCGAGTATCTGGGTTCTAATATTACAGATGTAGGGTTATAATAGGGTTATGCTTCACTTGGCGATGAGTATATGTATGTATGCATGTACATTTTGGCCCAATGAAAATAACGATGTTTTCCCCAAAATAGTACTTACTTAAAGAATTTTAGTTAAGGCTGCTTCTTTATTGTAACCAGAATTTTTGACAGCAGCTTTGCTCCTGATACATGGGTGTGTGTGTCAAACATGTGGTGCGGATCTATGGGCGCTCTTTTACAAGTTCAGCTTTTTATCCTACGCTATTTTTGTTTTACAAGCTGCTGGTAACCAAATTATCTGAGTGTTTCCAGTAGTGTCTTGAGTGGGCTGAATAACCTCTCAAACAGCATCAAGTTGCACCAGGGGAGGTTTAGGATGGATATTAGGAAAAATTTCTTCACTGAAAGGGTTATCAAACATTGGAACAGGCTGCCCAGGGAAGTGGTGGAATCACCATCCCTGGAGATATTTAAAAGATGGATAGATGTGGTGCTGAGGGACGTGGTTTAGTGATGGTTTTGGCAGTGTTAGGTTAATGGTTGGACTCAATGATCTTAAAGGCCCCTTCCAACCTAGATGATTCCATGATTCCGTGAAAAGGTGTCTGTTCTCCCCAGCTTTTCCCCAGGGTGGGGGGTGGCAGTGGGTGTGTGTGGCTGTGTGTTAAGATGCCCCTTGCTACGTATGTTGGATAAGTGAGTATGCCCTGCTCTCGGGCACATTTGGTACTAAGTATTGGGCTACAGCTTGATATATCCTTGCTACATGAAGAGGAGAGCCCAGGGCACTCAGTCAAAATCCAGAGTGGTTGATTTTGGCTCTAAAGGGGAGAAGGAGGAGGGGAGGTTTGGGACAGCCCTCCCTTCTGGTGGCCTCCATTCCTCGTGTCCTATTCCCACTCACTCTCTTGTTTAAAAAGTGTTCAGGTGTTAAAACTTAAGGTAGTCTTCTACATATTCAGAGTCAGGGAGCATCTTTTTGTCTGGGGACTCTGTTATCATCTAATGTAAAGAACACCCAATAAGTACTTTTCAAGTGACAAATAATGATTGTGTTTTATTTTTAAAAATTATTTAAAAAAAAAGATAACTAAATGCTTTATCAGATGCATTAATTAAAGAAGCTGCATGTTTCCAGCTATGGAAATAGGGTGCTCACTGAAGCTCCCTTCTCTGCCAGCCAGTGCAGACTGATGCCTTCCTCCCCCTCCTTAAAAGGCCTAATTATGCCATAGGCAGCTACCTTGTTCTGTTCAGCCTCTTATTCTGCCGCATTACCATGAGAAGCAGAAAGAACTAATTAAATAAGTATACTAAATGACTATTTTCTCATTCATTTATTCTCTGTCCAACCTCATTGCGTATTCTCTTTTAATCAGGGAATAGATAGAGGAAGGCAGACACCTTTCATTGGTTCTTGGGGGCTGCCATTAGGACTACAGTTCTGTATGAGTTATTTTTCAATTCCTCCTACATTCTCAGACTGAAATCCACTCCCTTGGCATGTAGTGTCCTCTGCTTAAAGGCAGCAGAGGAACCCAAAATTTAATCCTGCTTCGTTCCCACTTTGTTTCAGCATATTAAAATTTCAGCTATATAAGAACGCTGGGGTTCTTTAATATAAGACATATTGGGTCAAACCAAATCTAGCAGCCTGGCCTTGGTGCTGGTCATGCTTGCAGTTTACCAAATGTATGAAAACCAAGTGCCTGGTGCTCTGTGGGTTTGTACTGCTTTTCTGTGGGAATTAAAGAAGTTGTAGACAGCAGCAGATGTTCCATTTCCCCACTACCTCCCGTCTCCCTCGTTAGCCTGGGGAGGGAAAGGTCCTTTAGGCAAGGAGCAGGCTCCCATTAGCTCGTGGGCATTCCCTTTCTGCCTCATGTCTGAGCAAAGGGCGGCTCATTGTATTTTAAGCCTCTCTTGGGATGTCAAGAGCAGAAGTAGATGATACCCATCAAGATTTTAGGACACAGGGCTCCACACGTTGTGTGAAATACAGTTCTGAAAACTATATAATTTATCAGGCAGATGTAATTCCATCAAGGGGTTCTGGAGATGCTGCAAACTACATCATCCAATTATAACCTGGAAATTCAGTTAGTGTGCCTGCAGGAGCAAATGCTGCTCTTATATCCTATAGTGTAATTCTGCAAATCTTGTTTCGATGGCAGCAGTGCTGCCCTCTTCCCCTGCAGCGCAGTTGCAGAAGTATTTGTGGGATGCATTTTGGTGGAATACAGGCCATATTAAAAATATTACTAGCTGATGCGACAAGAGGCTAAGGTGAACAGAGTGCAAGTTTTCCCTCATGAGCTCTTTACTTAAATTCCATTGTAATAGGTTTAGTACTCAGCTAGATGCAATCCAAGCAACATGGCCAGAAGAGCAGAAGGGTTAATCTGATACGATACGCTGGCTTTAGTACAAAATACACAGAGCTTGACTAGTTTAAGTAAACATTTGTGTTTAATTAGGCTCTGCATGTCCTAATATAGAGAGACTGTGTTGTAATAGAAAAGATGAGACAGGTTGAATTTGTGTCAATCTGAAGGATTTTTTTTTTAATAGGAATGGGAAATGTTGAATTATCCAAAGATCGAACCTCTCTGGGGGTGAGGTAGAGTTTGTTTTAGGCGTGTTTTATAGTGTACCGTGAAGGGTTTTGCTGGATTTGCTGTTAATGTGCTATTCCTAAAGGAAATATTAATGCTCTTAGGGCCAAGTTCTAAACCCCTGATATGTAAAAACAACTCCCAAAGTACTCATTTGGCATTACACAAGAGTCATACTTAATCTTTAGAGCACATCGTATTTTGTTATGATTGCACATGTTGACAAAAGCTATCAAACCTCTAAAATATTAGTTCATTTCATAAGCAGTATATTCATTTTTGTTCCCTTGAAATAATCAACATCTGTCTATCTAGCCCGAGAGTATGCTGCGTCTGACTTTCTAATATTAAAGTTCCCTCAATTCGGTCATAATCCTGTCAGTCCTGACACCTGAATTGAAGGCAGCTCGACTGAGTTTTATAATATCTGTGTCTTCATGTGACCTCTCTCCACCCTGGCCAGGACATTGAAGGTCTTTTAGTATTTGCCCTAACAGTCTAGAGGAAACAGTCTGGAGGTCAAGACCAACTTTTTCTCTCATCTTGTAAGACAGATGCACTTCAGAAACCCCCACCATTCTGATTTGTATGGATACCCCAGAGTGCTTTCAGACATATCCCATTGCAGGAAAAGAATAATAGCCTGGTTATCGGCTATGGTAGTAAGCCACAGCACAACAGTTGGCCTGTCAGGCCCCACACAGCTTTCTCATGCTGCCCCTGTCTTTAGCTACGTGGGATAAATAAAATGGATGATGTTGAGTTCTAGTTGGCTTGTGTGTAGGTGTTTAGACGTCAGTCTTTGTAGTTCCATACTGAGCTTTTGCAGTTATGTATTGAGCTTTTAGAAGAAAATAATTTTTTCTTCCTGAACGTCTGCGTATTTAAATTCAAAATATTTGAGTGAGGCAGCAGAGGTTTGGTCTCCCCTGAGAACATGCAGAACTACAGGCAGACTTAGCAGTCCACACTCTCACTTGAGTTCATCACAAGTGAAAGGTGCACACTGCCTTGCCATACTAAACACGGATGGATTGGTACCAGCGGACAGATGTGGCCCATCAGCCATCCACAGGCCCAAGATGTCAACTGTGTCCTGAGGGCGAGGAGCAGCTCGGAAGTAGCTCCTTCACAAGCAATGGTGGTGCTTCACGCTGTGCACCGTGTCACGGAGCCAGCTCCTGCCTCTTGACCCTCAGTGAAGCTTCACACTGGGTGTAGGCATCACCTGGGCAGAGAGCAGGTTTGCAAACTGGGGTTTCCATTTGCTGAAAGCAAAACTGTAACAGAAAAGGCTGCTTTAGGCTCTTCACTGCGTCTCGCCATCCACCTTACATCAAGCATGATAAAAGCTATGAAAGACCAGAGAAGAGGGGATGGCAAGCTGAGCTGAACTGAACGTCCTGCTTCTTCAGATGGGGATGGGCCCTTATCTCTTGGCTGAAGTAATTTTAGGACTTCACAGGGCTCCAAATCCGATCTGTGGGCAGAGAGACTGCTGCTTTTGAAAAGCTATCCTGGTTGCTAAATGCCCTGTTAAAATGCAAAGTTCCTCCCAAACAAAAGTTCTAATAAAAGATCATTTTTCTTTTATGGCATTTTTTACAACCACTGCAGTGTATGGCACCCTCAATGGTTTTACAGCCCCCTTGCCATTGCCTTGAGTTTACTGGCAGTAGTAATATTTATAGACAGTGCAGACATTGTGCGCTCAACATAGAGTCTGCTAGCCAGCATCAAGGATGATTCACAGGACCGATTTTTTTGTGAGATGAGGTTTGCTAGTAAAACAGGACTCATATTGTTTATTAGTCACAATTTTTATTATTCACAATTTTTCATGCTCTGAAACATTCTGGTCAGCCTTCTTTATTTCACTGAAACTTCATTTGGAAGGATTTTTGCTTGTCAGTATTTAAACTCTCCTGGTATTTTGAAATAAAGATTTCAGTTCATTTCTCCCTTTTACAAGTGTGGATCTCTCTTATAGCAGATGTAGCTCTCCCACCCCACCCTCCTATGGAAAAGGCTACTCTGAAGATCTAAGGTGAGGATGTGGGCAGAAGTAACAAAACCCACACATTTTAAATGATGAGGCAAATGGCTTAATAAACGGCAAAGCGGAGCATAGCTTCCCCTCTGGTGCTGTCTCAGATGGCCAGACCTCTCGACCGAGGCTGGCAGGATGTGTGCAGGAAGAGAGGAGGACTGTTGCACAAGGGGCTAAATCCCAAAGGACAGAGAAGAGGCAGGGGGAGATAAAGGAAGAGGGCTTTTTTATTGTTTGATGATTTAACCGATCTCCTCAGCAGTCTGAAAGTCCTGCAGTCCCATGCTCAACATTTTATTCCTTTGAATTCTGCCCCAACTGGGGCAGGGCGTCTTCCCTGGCTCCTCTCTGCCTTTCCCCTCTCATTAGTGAGGAGGCATGGTCTCAGGAGCAAAAGTAGAAGCAGCTAGGATGAAAAGCCCAAATGCTGTTTTTCTTTAGTGCTTCTAGTGCAGGAGCATCATTTACTACCTGCCATGTCCAGGTCCTTGTTCATTTATTTGGGTTTTTTCTAGTCTTATTGCCCTTTGGAAAGTGTAATTGTCTCTTGCATAAGATTGCAGGAAAATGGAGAGATCAAAATTAGCTCTGTTTCTGCTGATTTTATTTCTATGTATGGTCATCACTTCTGGCCTGTATGGAAATCCCCTGTATGTCAGAAACAAGGTTTGTCCTGGTGCACTGCTCCTGGAGAAACAGGGCTTGCTCCAGAACCACTTCAGATGTAGTGTAACTCCCCTTTCTACATGGATAAAATGGCTGATGCTCTTTTCATCCTTCCCTCCTTCCCACGGCAAGCATCCCTCTGCCTCTGTCAAAACCTAATCACAAGTGAAGATGTCTCCCACAGAGGACCTCTTTATAACCATAGCAACTCCATCGGCAGCTCGTGGTCACATTGCAGAGCTGCTTGTCGGGAAGGACAGCTTCTCTTGCTCAGAGGGGGCACCTGCAACCATATTTTCCCTTTCTGTAACGAAAGCAGGAGAAAAGCACATCCAAGGCTTGTGTTTACTTTTTCTTGGGCACGTGGTGACTCTTTAAAAACCAGGCAGCCTGGAAGCATGGTTAGAGTAGTATGAATGAGTGAGGAAATGCAATTTCCAAACACAGCAGTTACATTGCAAAAAAATCTGATGATTCATGAGCATTAGCAAAGTGCTTTGACCATCTTTTCAAATGACATTAATGTTGTTATTTCTCTTGCAGTGGCTGAGAACCTTTTATTGCATTCATTTCCCTTTTAAAAAGTAATACTAAGGCTGTTTTCCAGAATAGCGGCGGTGTGTATCATAGCTATTGTTCTGACAATAAATAGTTCAGTGAGGTGTGTTGGTTTATTCCAGCATTGACTGCTCTTGTATTAGGTCTCTGAAAATTGACTTTAAAATGACATCGCTGGGTCCAGTGTTTATAGTTTCAAAAATTTTCAAATCAGTGGCATTCACGTTTCAAACAGGAATATTTCTTTGCTTCCCTAGCTGCCAGCTGCGCCAGCTCAGGGCTAATTTAGCATTACCATTAACAAAGTTTCTCCAAGCTGCATTTTGCCTTGAGTGACTCAGCGCACTCTCCTTTCATTTTGGCATGCACTGGGGCCCTGCATTCAGGTTCTTGCAATCCACCTTCATTTTAAATAACTGTGTGCATAAAGATTATTTCTCAGAAAGACGAGTACCATGTTCGGACTTAGCTTTGTTCACTCTGAAGTGGAATAACTGCATGGAAATGAGACCTTTGTAGTCACTGTGTCTCAGTTTTGCAGTCTGCCTTAACCCAAATTAGCCCTCACAGAAATTGTTGATAAGATTTCAGGAGAGAAAAGAAAGCAAGAGAAGACAAAATATGCTGGGATGGTGACATAAATTTCTTTCTCTTTCAGAAATTGGGCCCAAAAATGATTGTTAAATATTGACATTAAAATGTTAATAAAAATTTTTCTATTCAAAATTAATTTTATATCTAGCTGGTTTTCATTTCACTTTAAAAAATGAAAGGTCTTTGACACTTAAGTCTGAAACAAAGCGTTTTACCCTAGGCCAGATGAAATACCTTGTTAGAAATGAAATTGTCTTTTTCTATTACAAGCAGCCCACAAAAATTAATTATTGGGAGAGTCCTAAGGAGAAATAACGGGAATATGCAAGTTGGACGCTACTGAGCAGGCAAAAAGGACTTGTCGTTTCTGTATGCAACATTGGTGAGATTTTTATTGGTCATTAATATTAAGTTCATTTCTGGTACAGATATATCATCAAAATTCAGAGCTATAAAAGCAGTCTGGAATCTGAGAAACATGAAAGATGTTAGAAGCTCAAGCTATTCAGCTTATCAAAATGATAGAGAAAAGGTGATCGGTTGGGGTGTGATTGTAGTGTGATTACATGGGAAGAAAATTTTTATAAGAGTGCTCTAATCTAGAAGAGAAAATCATAGCAAAGTCAAAAGGTTGGAAATTAAAGCCAAGTGAACTCAGTCGTGAGTTAAAGCTCAGGGTTTGGTGGTTTTTTGGTTTGTGTTTTTCTTTTGAACAATGGTAATTAAGTTTTGGAACAACTCCATGGGCAGGGAAGGGAAGCATGAAAGATTTTCTATTAGTTAGAGATTTTAAATCTTATCTTTCAGAAAGATGTGCCTTTGCTATAGCACCAGCTGGGCTTGCAGTGGGAGCTGTGGGTGGAATTGTCTCTCTCTCCCTCTCTCTCTTCTGCAGGAGACCATGCTGTGATGATGATCCTTTCTAGCCTCAATAGCCTTAAAGTTTGATGGCATATTTTACTTTCTATCATCAGCATTACTTATTGTCAAAACTTAGATTTTTATCTAAAGGAAGAATGTCCAGGCTTGATTCATGATTTAAGAGACTGTCTTCTCAATTTAGGACATACGTGTTTTTAAATTATTCTAGTACAAAAAGAAAGGAAGTAATTTATGTCAACATTATACAGACCTAATTTTAATTTCCAAGGTTTGAACCCAGATTTCTAGAATTTAGAGTCAAGCTTTGCAGCATCCCTTAGACAAAGTTCTTTTGCAGAAACACTTTCCATAATGATATTCATGGATCAAGACAGGAAAGTAGATATAGCCTATTGGTTATTCATTGTATTTGAATGAGGACGTAGAAACTCTGAAAGGAATTACATTTTTGTAGAGGAAATGTATTTTTCCCTGGCAACTCAGAATAAAAGATCGATTTGTACTTTGCGTTATTTTGCCTCCTCTTCGACAAAGTTGCAAATCAGGCACTCACATAGGAGAGCACAGTGTGGCTGTTCCCTGGTGAAGAACTGAATCTGTATTGCTTGGCTATTACTTCTGAATCTTTAACACAGAGCCAGCTCTTCTCCTACGGATGATAATGTTCAGAAATATTACACGTATCCCTAGGAAAAAAATGTTGCGAGAAAGCCATGACTGCAAGTGCATGAACAAAAACGGGAATCACAAGTACGAGCAGTTCTGTTTGAACAAAAAGAGGAATTGCATTTTAACTGATGTTCCACGAGCCACCATGATGAATAAAATAGTGAGTTAAAATGATCAAAAATTGAGCCAAACTGCCTTCTTGGGAATGAGTAATTATATATGCCAATGTGGATGCTGAAAATATAATTTGTAGGTTTTGTTTTACCATTGCAGCACTATGTTTTCAAGTATTTTTTGAAAGCTTAGCTTGCATAGCTCAAATTTGGATTCACATTTGAGTGTAATTTTTCTACCCAAAGTAGATCAGCTACTGGCAGCACTTGAATTAATGGTGGCTTATGTATTTGTACTATGAACAGTAAATCCTGCCTTCATTGTCACATTTGACACTGTGCATTGTGTAGGATCATAATATTTAGAGTGTGTCTTGACATTTGCATGGAATATTTAGATTTCCTATTTATGTTGCACTATATATAGCTTTTACCAAAAAGAATCTTGAATGGATGTTGAGCAGGTAAATGAATTTATATTTTTTTTTACATAGGTAAATTAAGAGAATGAGAATTGCAAGTACTTTCCCAAGTAGTGCTTAGATTTAGAAATAAATCTTATTATGGTTTGTCCATATCAAGAATGGATCCATGGTGGGTGACATATTCTTGACAGAAAAGGAAATGTCCTTGTCATAACTCATCATGAGAACTCAAAGTGGACCACTGAGAGAAAAACCTAGTTCATGAAAATTGAGTGGAGAAAGACCTTTGGGCCTACAGCTTCTTTTTAGGTTCAGGATGACCAAAATCTCCACACAGCGCTGCACAGCGCCTCACCTGAAATTGTGTCTATCCCTGATGAAGGTGGAAATCCTGTTTCTCTTATCTCTGAGGGTCTGCCAGAGGTGAGTGGCTTGAGATTCTGGTATGGGATCTCTGCCAGTGACAGTGCCGTGACGGTGCCTCTCATGCATGTCAGGTGGGAAATGCTTTTGTGAGCTAGGTGACCCTACTTCAGCTCTTCCACAAGTCTGAAAGCTACCGGTTCGTCTCCATGAGTCCCGCTGTTCTTTGGGCAGCCTTTTTGATGATATCCAATGATGATCCAATGATTCTTTCTTCTTCTAGTGGCGCAGCAGGGGGCATACTTCAGCCTAGTTCCTTGGACATTTAAGAAAGATGTAGTAGTGTGGATTACTAATCCTGACTACAAGCCAGCTGGGAAATGTACTTTTGGCCTCCTTCAGCCTTCAGTTGCCACTGTGGCACTCTACAATGACACTTTCGAAAGCTTCAGGGGCACTTCTGGCATCAGTGTTAGGTGTCCAACATCCTCGCGCTGGCACACCCCCAGAGGATCAGATCTGGGCTTCAGCCCTCTTTTCACTTTGACAGTTTTCAGGAGCTATTGGGGCAAACAAGAAACACTTTCCAGCTGCAAGGAGGAGTCACATCATACAAGACTTCCAACTCCCTGAGATATTACAGATGTTACAGGTACTACTGGGAAGTTGTGGCTCTGCCCTTTAGCATTGGTGTTCTTTTCTGTTCCACCTACATCCAAGCAAGCAGACAGAATATGTCTTCTGCCAGCTAAAGGACATCTGATTCTGCTCGAAGCAGACAACTTTGTGGTGATGTTGATTACCAGAGCGAGCTAGTGGCAAAAAACCATCTTTTCCAACACATGAAGTGCTATGAATCTTCAAGTAGCTTCCTATTTTTAAGTCACTTTAGTGTTCTTCAGGAGTGCTCATAGCTGTCACATCTTCTCATTGTAATCATGAACATGAGTTTTCTTACCCCACTGACAATGGGTTCCTCAAAGCTATGGTTGTGCATTTCAGTCTTTATAAAAGAGCATGCCTCTTTTGTAAACTGCCCTTAAACTTTTCAGGAGCAACTGTCGATCAGAAGGACCTCCCATGTAAAGACTTCAGCTTAAGGCTTGCACGAATCTTCCATCCTGTATGTCCTCTGTAAGTCTCATGAGATCTTATCCCAGACACATGGCCTTAAGTCTCAGTTAACCTGATGCTCTCCAAGTCTTCACTCCCACCCAGGAGAAGCATGCTTTCGTGCACAATCTGAAAAGGACAGGTTCTCCCTGTTCTATTCCCCTCTAAAGGGATAACGCTATTAGAGAATTTCACTGAGTATTTACAGCATTGCAGGGAAAAATGTAGCAGAGAAATGCTTTTAATGATGTTTCAGTTAGAATACGAGCTGTGTAAAATAGTGCTACATCTTCAGAATCTGCTACAGATCTCTTTGGCCAGAGCCACTTGAGCATCCAGTATTTTAGGATGCCCTTAATGAATTTCCAAACATGCAAAGTGACAACTTCGTTCTAAGTTATGTTATTTCAGCTGATGTGAATTTCTGAATTAACATCAAGATCAGTTCCCAGCTGGGTAGTTCAGTATAATACCCAGTATTACCTACATCAAGGGGTGTTGTGGGGTTTTACTTTTTTTTTTTCCGTTTTGCTGGAGGCAAGAAGACAGAAGAGCGATCACAGAACAAAAAAGTGATTTGCCAATAACTCCTTTTCAGCAGTCTCTTGTGGAGTAGGCATTCACAGTACTCCAACAAGTTCCGTGGTGACCTTGGAGATCGACAGAATAATAGAACCGTAGGGGATGGGAGCAGGGACAAAAGCGGCCAGTAATGCACAGCCTGCCACGGCAGGGCAGAGGGATGGCACCATTTTCGAGTGCAAAGAGGGAGTTTGGGCTCCAGGGCACTCCCTCAGCTTGCAGCTGAGGCACCAGATCTCAGATGGATGAGTGAGTGCAGCTAATACTTCCTTGGGAATGAACAACCCCTTTTTAGCTCAGCTACAGTTTCCAAGAATCACTTAGCAGACTGACAGCCACATGGAGGGCAAAAGACAGAGGACCACGTTTTCCACCTCTGCAAGTTTGTCTGTTGTATTTGCAGAGAAGAGAGAGCAATGCCTGCCATGGCAAAAAAACACAATCAACGAAAAACGCCCAAAACCCACCGAGCAAAATGTCCATTGCTATTGATTTAATTTGTTGAATATCCTAGGATATTTAGTTCCATAGCAGGAGAGCTATACAAACCGAATCTGCAATCCTGGGGAAAAAAAAGGGTGTTTATCATCCACTAGTACAATTCTGAAATGCAGTAAATAGAAGTTGTGAGGGGTTACAAGTTCAGTGCAGTATGCAAAGTGTGGTCCTGTTTGAAGTGCATCCTCCATTAGAGCAATACTGTCTTGTGAAAAAATTACGTTCCCATTAGAGAACAAAGCTGCTCTGTAATTAAGATAAAGATTTTTTCTGTAGTTGTTTTTTATCTTATTTTTCTAGCTAATTTTTTTCAACTACTAAGTTTTTGAAATTAAGCATGTTGGGAAATCTTTTACAAGGTGCTAATAAGAAAAACGGAGCAACTGCTGGCTGCCAAAATGAGTCAGCTGAGAGGTGTTTTTGCTTAACTTAGCCCAGTGTGTACAGGTAATAATCTAGTGAATAAGAAAGACTCCACATTTGAAAGTCTGTGGTCTCCATTCTTAATGAAGTGGCAGTGCCAGAGACCTTTTCTGAACCAGCATCTTATTAGATGCAAACCATACAGGCATCGAGCTAAGTGACACAGCTATGGCTTCATCACTTTCATCTCTGCACGGCGGGAACGGTATGTTGGAGGAAAAATCTGACACTGTAAGTACAGCTTCATATGGCCGCTCTTCCCACCGGCCCCTTGTAACCAAGAGGGAGCTGGGGAGTCGTCTTGTATTTTCTGTCAAGGTCAGTAATGACCTGGAGCTCATGTTGTACGAGCACTATGCATCAGGGACCTCTCTCGGCGCCTCTCAAAAGCTTCATGCATGCTTCCGTGTAAATTGCTCCTCTAAACCGTGGTAGCCTAATTAAGAGCTCTTTGTACCTTATCATACTTGATGGCTCCTGAGGTGAGGTGGGGGCTTCACACCTCATTTGTTGTTCATAGCATTTCAACAGGGTGCGATGGGGAAGGGGGCAGTGCTGTACAGGTTAAGAAGCGCTGCTGTTAGTAATTACACGAGGAAAAATAGCTTTGCTGCTTGACTGCTACGTGTAGTATTGCATGCTCCATAAAGATGATGGAATTTGCCTGCTACCCTGCTCTAACACGGCCACGTGCGTGTGGCTGGTGGTCTCAAAGCCCGCACTGAGGTCTCATATCGTACCAAAGCAAAAAGCACTAGCGAGAGAAGCATTCATCTGTCTTTGAACAGCATCTACACATGAGAAAAATGTTGCCACGTGCTCCTTGTGATCTGGTTTCACCCTTTTTGAGGTGCCGGCATTCCCCAAACCTGCTGCCACTCCGCCAGGATATTGCTGCAATATAGTGACATACAAGATAGAGTCAGATATAAGTCATGAATATAGTCATGTCTAAGATGCAGTCATATAAGGGAAAATTCAATAGGGATTCAGTGATGGGCAGGGCTTGTCCTGGTGGCTAGAGGTGGACTGGGTGGACCTTTATCGCCACTGTTTATAATGTGGCGAGAAAGGTAAAATTGCCCAAACCTATGGTCTATTTTTGCAAAATCCTGAGATGCTGATGTTATTTAGCTGCTTTGGAAAATGTTGCCCGAAATTCTCAGCTTGGGAGATAACATACTGATGTTATAAACTGTGTGTCAGAATGAAAAGAAATTAGATTAATTACATTTTAAGGCCCCATGACTAATAAGCTCTGTGCTGTTTGTACATGTCTCTACAGAGCACACAAGCACCTGTCTCTCCAGTGCCACTTACCAGGTAACTCTGTTTTTTATGACACTGTCATAAAATCCTTCATATGTGATTTACTGAGATAAAAGGCAGGGGCACATTAAAATTAGCCAGTTTGCTTTCCTTGGCTACTTACCCATGTTGCCACTGGTCCCTCTCCAGCCGAACGAGGTCAATCAGCTTGATGACCGCATCCCCTCTGCTAAGCCTTTAGTTGCAGAGAGCAGTTCCAACAAGGCATGGAAGGTAAAAATCTCCTTGACAGAGAATTAGGAAATAAATGCCCAGGAGGCCATGGGCCCTGGTTAGGGAGAGGTTTTCCATTTCCTTCCCCTGTTTTAGGTGGCCCCGGTTAAATGTCCTGTCTCAGTTTCAGCCACCCAATTGCCTCTACCTGCCTAATCACCTCCCATTGGCTGTGCTGCTACCTGTCAGGTATTTAGTCTCCCCTCATGTCCCATCTCCACCTCTCTTTCCTGAATCACAGAATGGTAGGGTTGGAAGGGACCTCTGGAGATCATCTAGTCCAACCCCCCTGCCAGAGCAGGGTCACCTAGAGCAGGTTGCACAGGAACACATCCAGGCGGGTTTTGAATGTCTCCAGAGACGGAGACTCCACCACCTCTCTGGGCAGCCTGTTCCAGTGCTCTGCCACCCTCAAAGTAAAGAAGTTCCTCCTCATGTTGAGATGGAACTTCCTATGTACAATTGCTTGTCTCAGCCTCAGTTCATAACCCTTTTTCCTCTAATCTGATTTGGCTTTGTGTGTGACCTATTTTGCCTCCTTTTTAATCTGTGATTTGTAAAGCAGGAGTCAAGTAAACTTATGAGGTAAACAGGAGTGTATTGTATCATCTTGTTTACAGTCAGAGGTGAAATAGTGAAGGTCTAAAGCACTGCACACTCCGAAGTTGTGAATCAGAGCCCCAAAAAACAGATACTAGCTTTTCAAAAGGGATACGTTTAAAGAAAAGGAAATCCATCTTTCATTTTCCTCTCTGTTTTTTAAGCATCTTAGAGTGACGCTGTGGGGGTTCTCCTCCATAGCAAGGCAGACGGCAAGCAATGAACAGCTAACGAAATACAAACCTGAAATTTTCACTGGCCTTTCTAGGCATGTACTTTAGGGAAAAGGCTCTATTACAAGAGCTGGGAATGCTGCCAATGCAAAGGATCAGCAAGTGCAAGGAGCATGGAGGTTTCTCCATGCGTTTTCTGGACGTAAGATTTCAAGCAACCCTGAGAACTTGAATCTCTCCCTTGCAAGCAGAGACCTCCTTCCCTGGACTTCAAAATCTAAGCAGGTAAGCAAGGCTGAAGCATCCCAGAAGCCACTGTGATGTGGCCACTTACCCAGTAAAGTCTCTTCCTAGCCCCAGGGCCATGCACAGGACTGAGAAGACAGGTAATCTGGAGTACTGTGTCCAATTCTGGGCTCCCCAGTTCAAGAAAGACAGGGAACTACTGGAGAGTCCAGCAGAGGGCTAAGAAGATGATCAAGGGACTGGAGCACCACTCTTATGAGGAAAGGCTGATAGACCTGGGACTATTTAGCCTGGAGAAGAGAAGATTGAGAGGGCATCTCATCAATGCTTATAAATATCTAAAGGGTGGATGTCAAGAGGATGGGGCCAGGCTCTTTTCAGTGGTGCCCCATGACAGGACAAGACGCAATGGGCACAAACTGGAACACAGGAAATCCCATCTGAACATGGGGAAAAACTTTACTTTGAGAGTAAGTACTGGAACACGCTGCCCAGAGAGGTGGTGGAGTCTCCTTCTCTGGAGATATTCAAAACCCACCTGGATGCATTCCTGTGCAACCTGCTCTAGGTGACCCTGCTCTGGCAGGGAGGTTGGACTAGATGATCTCCAGAGGTCCCTTCCAACCCCTACACCACTCTGTGATTCTGTAATAGCGACAAATGCAAAACAGGCTTATGTCCTCTGAACAAAAGTTACAAAAGGGAAACCCAAAAATATAGTGCATTCCAAAAATTATTTTAAAATTAAATGTGAATCTTTTTTTCTACTGAAACCCTCCATCAGCTGGTGAGTCTTCACATGGGATTTATTCTTTGCTTTATCTATTTAAGAAAAAGAAGCAAAAAGCAAGCAGTGACTCTGAACTTCATTCTTAACTCTAAAGGGTTTCACTTGAAACCTGGTTAAACTCAAAGCTTGCACTAAAAATAAGTTTAAAAAATATATGGTGTATCACATTAAATATTACTTTAATTTGCAAATATGTGCACAGTCTTATAGAGCTCATCTGTCAGGAATACCTGACTTCTCTTGTAGATGTGAACAAGAACCGTCAGTATTACTGCTCTGAAGTAAAATGGGTATAAGAAGAGAATTAGCCAGTATAAGTATCTTTTTTGCCTGTAAAGCTTCCTGTGCTGGGCTGCTCGGTGCGTCTTTCCTCTCTGTCAGCAGTCATATTAAAACAAAATATGCCTCCACCCCTGTTACACTGGTTGCTGCCTTGCTGTGCTGGCCTCTGTTTCCAGCTACGGGACAATGTCTGCTGCCCTATTCTGCAGCTGGTTCCATTTTCTTTGATCCCATTCACCTGTAATTGGAATTACACAATAAAAAGACACAGACTGCAGTTACAAGTTCCTTGGGCAACAGGTGTTGGTTCATTCCCAGATTTGCAGGAATTGCTTTGTGCTCAACGTGTGGCTGGTGGGGATCTCTCTGGCTGCAGTGCTCTGCTCATCCTAAGAGATGAGGATGGAGAGAAGGTAGGTGTCAGGAGGCAGACGGTTTGCTCTGACTTCTGAAAAGTAGTTGGTGCTGCTGCCAGCCCTCCGTAATCTTTCTAAGCGGTATAAAGAGCTTTTCCTGAGCAGGCAGCGTGGGTGAGCTTTGCCTTTTTGCATCCATGACCTCCCTGTGCCAGAGGGTGATGAGTGGCTACTGCAGACTGTGGTCCAACAGCAGTACAGCTGAAGGCAGCCCTCTCCAACAGAGAAACGCTGTGCTGGGTATTTAATTCCAGTTTTTGGAAAAGCTGTCTGGAAAGCAAAATTCTGTTTCAGAGGGAGGGAAAAGAAGAAGAAACCTAAGCTTTGGTATCTGTTTTTTCCAGAGGCTTACAGCTCACCTTAGTGCAGGCACGTTCTTCTATCTGATTTTCCTGCACTCTGCAGTAGCTTCCTAAACTAGAGATTTATTTGTGGGGCAAGTCTCTTATCAGTGTCTCTGGCATGACTTCTCTACCTGGTAATCTCCGTTCTAAAGGACGGCTGGTTTCCAGTTCCTTGCTTTGAATTGGGCAAGCAGGGTATGAGCTCAGTTTGCCTGCATTCTACATGTTTCTCTTTCTTTCTGAGAAATTTGGCCAGAATATTCAATTTGACCTGGAGCCCAACCAAAAAGGGAGGAATGGAAGGCAAAAAAATCTTCTTAGTTTATAATTGAAATCAGAATTAGAAACTAGCCTGAACAACAAAAAAGCCCAACTCATTGGAATCTGTGCAGCCCTAAATATCCGTATAGCAGTCTCCATGGAAAGCTCTCTCTAGCATCACTATCTCCACAGTCAATCACAGCAGTATCTGAATGTTCGTAGAGTTTTGTGGTTTTTTTTAACAAATTCTCAGAGGTTGGGTACATCTTTATTTTTAAAAAGTATTTACTGAACTCTGGCAAATCCAAACTATTCTATAAATCCCCTTTCCCTCCATGCTAGCTAGAAAAATATTCAAGGGAAACTTTAGCCAGATGCTTGATGATTAGCAAAATCCTAATTAAAACTGTTTTATATAGTTGATCATAGTTATGTGAATCTTAGAGCAGCACGAGTGCACTGCAAAAAGCCCCTGCTCCTACTTTTTGCCAAGCACGAAAGGAATGAATCTGAGATTACCTTAGGTTTTTTTCTGTTTACCTCCAGCTGCAGGCAGCGTCCATGAGCTGTACTGCAATACGTACCCTTGGTCTCTCTCTTCAGTCGAGTGCTCCCTGGGAGAGAAGTATCCCCTGGAACTCGTCTCCAGGTATTTGCAAGGCCTGGCTCAAATTAGGTAAAAAAATTGCTGTTAAGGATAGCACGTTATGCAAGGTCTGAATACTGCGGAGTTTCAGGGGAGGTTATGGCTTTGCTGGGAATGTCAAGAAGGATCTTCCATCACCCCCTTTTGTTTGTGACCACCGGTACCACCCTAGTCCCTCTAGAACTGGAGAGGAGCTGCAGCACAGCGCGGCTGCCTGAGGGCCATGTCCCTTTGTCGTGGTTTTGGCTGAACTGGCCAATGAACGAAATGACAGATGCTCTCCCCCCACCTCTTGCTCTAAGGAGAGGAGGAGGAGGGATAAAGAGATTTACGAGTTTAGAAGGAACTAAACTACTTTAATGAAATATTAATAATAAAATAAAAAGGAAATAATGAAATAGATACAATATATACAAAACGGTATCAAGCTCCCAGGATGACCTCACTGGTAGGCACTAGGGAAGTCCCAAACTGGAGTCAGCAACAGGTGGGAACTGGATTCCAAATCTGGAGTTAGGAACGTGCGGATCGGGATCAAGGGGAGATGAACAGACAGGGTCCTTCTCGGATGTTGGCCATTGAAGAAAAAGTGTGGACCCTTTGATCCCTCAGCTTTTATACTGAGCATGGGGCAGATGGGATGGAATACCCCTGTTGGTCAGTTTTGGATCACCTGTCCTGTCTGTCCGCNTTAATAATAAAATAAAAAGGAAATAATGAAATAGATACAATATATACAAAACGGTATCAAGCTCCCAGGATGACCTCACTGGTAGGCACTAGGGAAGTCCCAAACTGGAGTCAGCAACAGGTGGGAACTGGATTCCAAATCTGGAGTTAGGAACGTGCGGATCGGGATCAAGGGGAGATGAACAGACAGGGTCCTTCTCGGATGTTGGCCATTGAAGAAAAAGTGTGGACCCTTTGATCCCTCAGCTTTTATACTGAGCATGGGGCAGATGGGATGGAATACCCCTGTTGGTCAGTTTTGGATCACCTGTCCTGTCTGTCTGCTGCTCCCTACAGGTGTGACCCCTCTGTGGTTTACCACTTCCAACTCTCCAGCAGGGCAAATAACAAAGTTAGCTGACACTGGTTGTTACAGCATTAAGTATAAGTGAGAGCCTCTCTGCATACCATTTCTTGACTTTAATTATAAACACAGGTCTTATCACTCTGAGAACGAACCATTTTCTGCACAATATGCTGTTAATTTCAGAGTTAGAAGAGGCCTAGCTAAGAAGTAAAATTACTGAACAGAAAGTTGGTTCTGTTCTACCTCAAACCAGGACACCCTTCCAGCTCCCCTGCAGCCCATCACCTTGGGGGTTCCCCTCTGGGCTGAGCCTGCCTGGAGCTCATCCCTGCTGGTAACCCTGGGGCTGTGCCTGTGCCGGGAAAATGCCTATGACCAGCAAGAGAGAGGCTGTGTTGCAGCACAAGCCTTCAGAAGCTGTCATTGATGTAGAGGCTGAGCAGCAGAGTCAGCCAACTGCTTGCTCGGGAAGTCGTGGCTAATACACTTTCACGTCTTTGGCCGTTTCCACCTGTCATGTAGCCTGCCAAACTGCACTTTTTCCTTGCCTTCTCTTTTTTTCCCCTTCTCTTAGGAAAACAAATAAATATTCCCAGTGCAAAAGGGAACGAAGAGAGTGGGGACCAGGTTCAGCCACTGCTCACCTGAGGTCTGATCTTGCCATGCCTACTTCACAGTCTCTGCCTCAGCTTTCTCCTCTGTAAAAGCAGAGTGATAATACTTGCTGTTAATGAAAATACTTTTAAGATTAGGCACTTTTAGAAAATTAACATAGCACGTTCCTGAAATTTATCTGAAGTTATGACAACTTGCTTATAGAAATTCTCCTGTGGGAGAGAAGAGACAAATATTTTGAAAGGCTTACAAGTTAATGGGATGATGAATGCCAGGATCTTATTTGTCAGACTGTTCTGTTTTACCTTTTCTCTGTTCCCTACCTGGGGGCTGCACTACAGCTCTGTTCCCAGCAGTTGCAGCCAGCTGCCAGTTGCAAGGGGAGAACTCCTGCGGCATTATTTATGGCAGCTCTCAGTGAGAGGACAGTGATTTACTGTGCATCATCTTCTGCAGCTGTGAATTTGCAGCATGGCGACAGGGCTGTTTGGTGGAATCCTAATTTTCAGTCTGACACAGAGGTAGAGAAAGGTGCACTGGCTGGGTAAAAATAAGAACCTGTTAATATCCTCCATTGCTTTCCCACAAATAAACTTTTACTGTCTGAAATTGGGAAATTAGGGTTGGGAATATCCTGCCATTCACGCTCCCATCCCTCCTGCCAGATAGCTTTTCAAGAGAAGTCGAGATAATCCTGATTCTTCTTCTAAACTTGGGAGACACTATTTTTTCTTTTATGTGGCTCCCTTTCCCTTATGCCTTTCCTCCAAAAACTACATTTGACTGCACCAGACCTTGGTAAGGAGAGTCTCTGATGGGACCTGGTTATCACCAAACCTGCCCTGTGATCTGAGCTGAGCAACATGCGGTGGGACAGCAACAGGAGCCCTCGCCCGGCTCTCAGATCTGCCTCTGCTGGCAAATAGGAGGAGCTCACTTCTCTGTGCTATCAAAAAGAAGCTGCAGAATTTGACCGCATGCCCTTGATCTTGAAAAAGATATGCACGGATCGCCTGAGCGGGCTCACCGGCTTATCCAAATTGAATCTCAGTGCCAAGTCGCTTGGTTTTGACCTACGCTATAAAATTGTTAAATTCCCTACAAAGCCATTGGCATTCTGCAGAGAGGAGTTGATAGAATAGCACCTGGGAGCACCTTCTATTTTGTTTCTGGGGTTATTTCTTTTGGCCACAGTTTATCAGACACAAAGCACAGGAAAATGATGGGATATATTTTCTGATGTTACACGGCAAACCCTGGCATTGCGTTCTGTCAGTAGTAGCGAACCACACCAGTCTGCTGCGGCACAGTGTCATGAGAGCATTAGCAAGCCCAGTGGCCCCTGTGGGAAGCTGCTGCATGGGCTGCATCTACTGGAGACTGAGGAAAGGGAGGAGGAGGAGGGAAAGCTTCCCAAGCTTCCTCGTCTGAGATTTGAAATTGCGTAATTGCAAGTGAGATTAATCATTTTATAAAAGAAGTCACAGTAGGTACAGTAACGGAGGGTAAGTGTGCCCATTATCCGGTCTGGCCAACTAGGAAAGATTTTTGCTTCAAGGCGCCTCTTGTAATTGCAGATTTGGTTGGTCAAACTGTAAAATACTTTTCGGATACAAATGCTGTCATTGCTGTGCAAGCTTATGTTTCACATGTGTCCTGTTCCCCTGAGCTGAATGGAATATCATCTTCCGGTCAGTTATCAATAGATTGGTGAGAAGCGGGGGGGAAAAACCCCACACCCCTAAAAACACAGGAAACCCCCAAACACTGAGAAACAATTAAGGGCTCCAAGACTGAAAAACTAAATACTGAAATTGCATTGCTTACTTTTAAGAACAGAATGTAAGAAAATTACTTGGTTTAACCATGTAGGCTTTGATAATCAAGATACATAGTGAAAGAAGGCAGAATCACTCATGAAAATTGCTAAATCTTGTCACAATTTCAAATGCTTTGAAATCATTCTGGAGTTTTAAAAAAAAAAAATTCAGATTGTACTATTGCTCTGTCAGGAAGCTGATTTTATGGGGTTTTTTTAAAGATTCAGCTTATAAACTAAGCTTGAGATTGCTCCTTAACTTTTTCTGTTTACGTTGTTTCTAACTTAAGCTTCTGTATGCTTGCTGTTGAATATGAAATATTAGAAATATAGGGCATAAGAGATATGTTCTTGCGGGTGGCAAGAACGTGCTCTTGTTCTACTTACTCTTACTCTCTTATTTACTCTTCTTACTCTATGGAAAAATCTCAGTTCTGACCTGGATGGATGAGCTGCAAAGAAAAGCAGTTATTTCCTCCTGCTTCTGCCTGGGCTGAAGTGTCTGACAGAAGACTTAGCTATGCTAGTGGCTTTACTGCATTTATATTTTGCCTGAAAAACTTGTTTTGCACAGAACAACAGACACCCTTCAAGTTTGCATGAATAATATGGGCCTAGATTTGAGGGGAAAAAAGGTATGAGGCAAAACACAAAGCTTCAGATCCTCCTGCCTCCCTTCTGCTCTGCTTCCTCCAGCAGGGAAAGTGATGGTAGGTCTTGATCGTGTTGCCTTGTTCCAAAGCACTAAAACCCAGAGGCCAAAAAAAATACGGTTACACAGGTGAACAGGCTCAGCCCTTGCTGATTGCAATGCAGAAGGGACCAGAGGACCTGATTAGACAAAGCTTGGGAGACAAGAATGCAGGCAAGCTAGCTGGCTGCGGCTCTTGAAAAACTGCAGCATTACCAGGGAGATGCCTTTATTAACAGAATAAACACTCAGTCCTCCCGCAGATTGTTATCTGGATTGAATGGCACCCGGTTCTTATCGAGGCACTTCTCCATAACATGGAAATCTCCCGTAGTGTGACCCCCTTGAGTAAACACCGTGATTCTTAAAGCCCTGATTCCTATCATGCAAAGTAACTGCAGCCCCTCAGGACACACATACAGTGGGAGGAGGGCAGTAAACCATCAATTATTAACTTTTGTAACCTCTAGTAGCTAGCAGGGTTTCTGTGCCACGTTTCTTCACCTCTCTGTATCACTGGTAGTCCCACGAGGGCGTTGAAAGACGCTCTGGCTCCACAAGCTGTCAGTAAGCTCTCCCGTCGGCAGAAAACCTGCATAGACAGGGTCGGCAGCCTGGCACACTGGTGTGTTATTGAAGGTAATTGCTGAGTCTGGTGAAGAAGAGGGACTAGAGCAATTCCTAGCTTATCTCCCCATACGTAAGAGCAACACAGTTATGAAAGGCAACAGTTAGGGCTGTGCACAGATTGAGCGTAGCACAGCAGTCAGGCAGCTGTTTTGCTTGCAAAGTTGTACTGCTTTATCTTTCATCATTTCCCTCTACACCCAGGGGAGGTTAAAAGGAATGCGCATAAAGGTAGAGAAATGTATGATCTCGTGTGTCTTTGAGGAAGGCTCACCTGATGCACCTTGAAGGGAAAGTAAGCAGAGCTAGCTCCAGACTGGCTGAGGTGCCCTAGGCAGTATTTCCAGGGGCACCCATCTCGGCCAGGTCTATTTGTAACTTGGGCCAAGCTTGTGTCAGAAGTGTGGTTTGACACATGTTTAACCTGAACAGCAGGAGAAGCGTTTCTCAAACTTCAAAATTTAGTGTAAGAAATTTTAGTTTGTTTTTTTTTTAAGGATGGTCGAATTCACTCTTCAGTGCCTCCTGCAAATTTGGCAGGGACTCTCATAATTTCCTAGGCAGAATTGTGGCAGTTCCTTAGGCTTCCCCAGATAGCCATGATGCTGCCGTGAGTGTATCTGAAGAGTATTCATTAGTACGATTTGAGAAAGGCTTTAAAGAAAGAATGTGTTTTGGGGATGTTTCTAGAAATGGTTCTTCTATGAAACACTTTTGCCTGGGAGAACAAATCAAAGTAATGAATTAAATTTTGAAGCACTAATATATCATATGGGATAACTTAAACGTTTTCACTTTTAGTGTCCAAAGGATTGTTTGGAGAGGGCTCTCCTCGGTGTAACATGAACCTATAAGGTTGGTTGTGCAGTGCTTATGTTCAGAAGTACTGGTTTCAAACCCCAATATGTTTAAAACCCTGGATGGGAATGGGTCTGGGAAGCTTTCACTACTGTAACCAAGTACCTAGGAGATAAAAGCCTTTGAGATACTTTTAAATGTCAAATTTCAGACACAAAGCATATTACTGTGATTTGATCTTCAGACTGTGTATTTATCTGTCTAGCTTCTCCTATTCTATCAACAGCTCTGCTCACCTTGGAGATAGCTTTAAACTATCGATTTGGGTTCTTCATAATCCAAATGATAATATTTAAATCAAGCTATGTAAATCATTCATTTAAACACCATCTAAAAGAAAATTCTGAAGGCTTTGGGTTTCATTTTTAAGGGCTTAAAAAAAGAACTGGACAAGCAGTTTAAAAAAAAAAGAGAGAATCATCAGCAATATATTTTGTCATCTTTGCTTATGTAAATAGCAAATAAATGTCAGATATGCAAGTGCCACCTAGATCTCTTTAAAAATGAGCTGTTCTAGGCTATCAGTTAACAGGACTTAATGCGACTGATCTGTCTTCTGTATCTCAAAATGTGGATGTAGGTAGTTTGTGTAAGAATGAGCCTTTGCACTGCCTGAAGCATGACTCCAAGCAAAGATGATCATTTCCAGATTCTTACACTAAAATGAAAGATCTTTTCCTTTACCCAATAACCCAAATATCACAGTGTGCTTAAGGATGATGCTGACATTTTCAAAGACCACCCAAGGTGTTTCCTTTCTGACTGCAGCTATGCTCTGGGTCTCTGTGGGACTTACTGTCTTTTCCTTTTCAGCTCTCTTGTGTCTTTTTGGCTTGCTTTCGTTCTGCCTGTTATCAGTTTGTTGGAGCCCAACTTTGATATTAGCAAAGACCATGTTGCCATAGCTGTAATGAGTGCTTGATTTTTAGAGGTAGCATAAACATATACAATACATAAAAATTAAAGCTCACTAGTCACCACAACTCTTAAGATTAATCATGTTAGTAATTTGATTTCTCATGTAATTGCTTCTTAGCTGAAGATGAGGCTTGCATATTCATTCAGTGCCAGGTCAGGTTCAGTGAACTCCTCATTTATTTATCCTTCTCATAGGACATCAGCAGATGGTCTAAACAGATTAGTTAAAGTTGTTTCTTATGATCTATTTATTTAAAAAAAAAAACAACTCCTTAAAGGACGAACACTTCAATATTTCATTTTGGTGTTTTCTTAATGAAAGCTTTTGGTGTTTAATTTATCATTTTGGGTTCAAAAAAAAATCTGAGATTGAACTAAGTCAAATAGTAATTGATGCAAGTAAGTGTCTGTTTGCATGTAATTCTTGAAAAAAACAATAGCAAAGTCAAACTAAAATACTTTTTTCAAGTGTTTTCTTTCTCCTGCTAAGCAGGAGAACATTTCTTTACATGGCTTGTTAACCACATGGCTTCTCAGGCAGGGGACAATTGACAAGTGACACTGGAGGAAATGTTTGGTCAGGTGAGATTTTTGGGGAGAAGATGTCCAAGAGGTATGTGGCAACTGAAAGGGCACTTGCCAAGCTTTCAATTTTTGGCTAATCCAGGTATCCTGTACTGATGCAGAAAAATGCCACTTTTGTCACAACCTAACCAGAACGGTTGGGTTCCCCAGTGTGCTCCATGTTGGTCTCTGCTGTATGTAAGTTAATGGTGAAACTTCCGCTAACTTTGGAGATCGGGGCTTCCTGATTTTGTGTGAAATCATCAGTTATTCCAGTTCTGAAAAGAGCTACTGATTTGCGTACGTGTAGCTTGGGACCTGCAAGTCAAGTCCTCAAACTGTATGTGTGTAATCACACTCTCTCCTCATATCATCAAAATGTCATTTATGACTGCTTCCAGTGTTGCACAAGCATTATTGTAGGGGACAGTTAGTGTAATTTTAGGAAGGAACACTATCTCCATTCTGTGGCAATCGCGTGCAGCATTGCAGCTGATCTTTGGATCTCAGAGATGATGTTGGAAGCACGGCAGTCAGCAAGACAGACTTTGCCGGTGCAAACCAAGAGGAGGAGATGCAGAGCTGTCCCGCTTCTGGAGAACACATCAAAGTCTGCTTTGTTCTCCTGCAGGATCTGCGAGCTGTCCCTGCCTTCACTTGCGTGGACTTGCTTTTGGTTTATGGTAATGAAAGCAAGAGGAAAATTAGACCCCAGACGTTCATGTGACCATGAAGTACTGAATTTTCATAAAGCTTAGTAACTGTCATTTTCCAAGTACTTTTCTAAAAGAGGACTGGAATTCAGGTAATGCACAGGAACCAATATACCTTGAAAGTACATTTCCTTGTTTCAATAAGGTTGGCAGCATACCATGACTTGCCATAATGAATTAATTTGGTGTTTACCATAACAGCACTGAGCTTAATGAGCTCATGATATTTACGTGACTGTCTGTAGGTGTTCTCTTGTCATTTAGGATTTATAAATAGGTACTAATTCTTCTATTGCAGTTTTCTGCTGAGCAGGAAAGATCTGCATGGTGAAGGGCCAGTTAAGCTCATCTCAACTTTTTCTATATTAAAAGTAAGCAGAAGATCTTGAATAACTTGATTTTTGTCTTTATCTAGGTTTCTGAATTGTTACTATTCATCAAAACTATGAGATTTGAATAAAACTATCCTATAATCCTTAGAAAATTCCATGACAGTTGTATAATAAATATAGTTAATATCTCATTTCTTGTTACTCAGATGCCATTTCATTTCAGTTTAGCCTTCTGTATTAGAGAGAGAGTGTCCATGTAAGCTTCACAGATTTAAGTAAAAAGTTCACTAATTTGAACAAAGTGTTACTAATTTATGGGATCCAGGTCATGAGTGCTGCATCTTCTGAAGCTAATGGTTTATTGCTGAGCAAAACAGAAGGTCAGCTGCTTTCTCTTTTTTAATATTGTTGGATATGCAGACCCTTAATGCTGGACAGCAGGTCTGGCTTACTACTGCTTCTTCTATCATGCGTAGGAGGTGAGATGCTTGTCCTTGTTTCCACACAATGACTTCCTAGCAACAGCAGTGGGACACTGAGTGCTGCTGAAGGGCAGTTTGGAAGGCAACTGCCTGCCCGCCCTCGTGGGGCACAAGTTAGTTGGGTTTAAATCTGTTTGGAGTCCCTGCCAGAAAACAGCAAACAGGCTTCTCAGCTGGACCCAAGGGCACTCTTTCCCTTGGTTAAGTGGTAGGAACTGGTGGAGAGGGAGTGTGGCTTCATCTAATCTGGCAGCCCAAGCTGCGTTTGGCTGGTGTGAAAAATTTCCTCTTGTGGAGCCTGTGATTGGCAGCTCATTAAAATGCTGGCTTAAAAAAAACAAACAAACAAACAAAAAAACCCCACAGAAAAACAGAAAATTGTCTCTTCAAAACCAGCATGTTTATTTACAGATATCAAGACCTGTAGTTGAAGGAAGGACTGGAATAATAATGACCTTTCTGCCTCCTGGTGCTTTACTCATCTCGCAAGCTCTCCTAGCATTGCCTCAGTCCACTCAGGAGTGGGCGCTGGCACTGCTCCCCTCTTTCTTTCACCTTGGGAAAGCTAATCCTGCCCCACACCTTCCCATACCACCTTCATCTCTGGGCTGTATTTTTCAATGACCTAGTTCCCTTTTAATTCTAGGCTTAGGTCTAGGGATGGCTAACTGGGTAGTGCAGCTGGTGCTGGGCAACCAGCCGTTTCTGGATGAACACCTCCCCACCAGCTCTATAAACACTTCTAAGTTTTATTTATGACCATTCATTCTGTATCTCTTTATTCTGTGCATTTGGGCAGGACAAAATGACACAGGAATATTCCCCTCCTGTGTGTGAATACAGATAAATCCATCACTCTCATCAGCAGCTTCATAGCAGTCTATGGCTGTAGTATGATGCAAACGCGATTTGTTGGGCAGCTGGGGAATGACAATATTTGTTGGCACTGGAGATAGCATCAAAGTCAAGGCTTTGAGCATCAACCTGCATCTATTGCAAGGCCCCAAGGATAAGGTCAAAATAATGAAAATTCATCAAGTCTCAGCAAGACAATGAGGTGCCGCTGGTAGGGGAGGAGGTGAAAATGACCCCCAAGAGCCTCCTACTTGCCTGTCTCCATCCTTATTCCCTGTTTCCCTCCCCATGTGTGGGCCTGTCTCTTCCCCAGGCAGGAGGCAGCAAGCCAGGCCAGGCAGTGGCCATCCCTCTTGAGGACCAAAGCCCAGAGTCAGCCTCACAGGTGGCACCTGCGAAAGCTGCTCTGCCTCCGAGAGGTGGGCCTGCTTTGCCAATGCCTAAAGCCCGCTCAGGGAGAAGCAATAGGAGTTGGCATCACTCCAGTTATTGCCATGAATAAGAAAGATTTATGCAGCCACTTCACTGAAACAAAATAATTTTTCTTTGTGGGTTCCTACCTGCCTGTTTTGATAGCTGAAGGATGGTCCACAAATCAGCTTGGTTTTATACTTTGTTTTGTTTTACAAGAGCAGAACCGATTTCTATGAAGACTTGGCACCTGATTTTTGTTAGAAAAGCTCTGGTGTGGAGCTTTCGCCCAAGGAGTTTGACTCTTGGCTAGCCACTGGAGAAGTCACTTGAGCTCTTTTAACCAGCTGGCCATGTTTGCAGGCACCGAGTGCTCCCAAGTGTGACCCATGCGAGCTACCCAGGTGCTCCCTGGCAGCCAGTGCAAGGGCTGGGACCTTGATTTGGACCTCCAAGGCACAGCCCACTGAGGTACACAAATAGCTTTTAAAAAAAAAAAAAAAATTTACTTTTTTTCCCGTTTTTGACAGTGGGCACTCATTGCATGGTTATGTGTACCTCCTCTCTGCAGCAGCCGGATCCTGGTGGCTGGAGTCAGAGTAGCACCTCACCATCTCCTCTTCCTTGTCAGTGCCAATGGTGAAATTATCCCTCTGGATAATACATTCCTGGCGCAGGAAGCTGATACTCAGTAACCTTTGACATCTCAGACCATGCACTGGCATTTCTGATCTCATTGTAAATCGTGTCTCTTGCTTCCTACTGACAATTTGGAAAGAATAAAACAAGATCAAAAAAACAGTGTTGTCACAGATGTCTCAATTTTGTAGCATTTATGACACCTTGCTATCATAATATGTTGGGGTGTTTTATCTGTGGGTATTTTGCAGGAGTAATGACATTACACTGCCAGCAGCAAAGTATGTAGTTACTGAGTTGAATCCAGCCTCGTTCCCATTGATTCAGTAGGATTTGTTCACATCACTGTCAGATCTGGAAACCACAGACAGTTTAGTTTTCTGTGTTCATATCCACTAGACGTCACTTGGCACTGTGGATTCAGGGCCAAATTAGTTAAAGTACATGCAGACATTTTCTTTTGTGCAGCTTACTAACTTGAGGTCACTGCCTTGAAAAATGGTACTGTAGCAGTTTGCCTGCTACACAGAAATTTATTAAGACCCACACGCTATCCATAAGCGCGTTTTAAAGGTCATGTTTTTCAGACAAATCAGATTATTTCAACATACAGGCTTCTTTTGTAAGCTTTTTAAGACTATGGTTTTTCAAAACAGCAGGAACTCATGCACCCTACTTACTGCTTTCCACCTCTCTTGCTACTGGCTTATGTGTTGCAATATTACTCCATGCCAATGCAGCAGGCTCAAAGGAGGCAAAACTGTTGAGGAAAAGTTCGGTTGTAAAACTTTGGCACTTGTGAGAAAAGGCACTTGCTGGAATTATAGCAGTTAGCGCATCATTATCATTCCGAGCATTTAGTTAATGCATTATTACTTTAGTCATTCATTAAATTTGAAAATCAAATATCAAACTGATTGTAGTGTCTGCCGCCCAACAGGTATGATTAGATTGGATAAGGGCACCCAGCAGGAACCGCAGCAAAAATATTTGTATGGAAAGAGTGCCATCGTGTGGGAAGCTCCTGCGGCACACAAATGTAGCAGTGCCTACGTGCTGTGCACGCTTGCAAGAAACCTCCCTTCCCCACGTTGTTTTTCATGGAATTTTGATAAAAGTACGATTTTAATTTCTGAAAACGTGCTACAAAAATAGGAAGTTTCATACCTAGGAACAGGTTGGTAGTGCTAAATCTTCTCTATATGTTAACTACTACTTTGGTGCCACACACGGGTGAATTCCGAAACAAAGTGTTTACTAAGTCTAATAGAAGCGGGATCTCCCTTTTTCTCCGTATGAAGTTAATTTGGTTAGATATTCATGCTCTTATAATTTCTCTTGATATGTATTTTTATCTCTCAACATCTGTTTTCAGCTGCAGTTTTACAAGGCTTCATTATAAGCTTTCCATTTCTCAAGCTTTTCCATGTAATGATACAATTACTATCCCTGGTTTCTGCTTCTTTTTTATGTTTTCCTTTAAATAATTGAACTTACATGTTACACCCATAAAGAAAATTGCCAATAATTAGCAGTAGTGCAATTAGGAATAAATCTCTGTTAAGGAACAAGCTAAAGTTTAGTGTCTTTATGCAAATGCCTATTGTTGAAAAGATGTCTTGTGTAATCAGGAATTATACTGACAAGTGAAGAATCATTTAATTAATGAGAATAGAGCAATCATTTGGATGGTTCATTCTATTACTGACTGAATAAAAGAGAGAAAATAGCCCTACTCGGGGATTAGAGCTGCTGCTGGAAGAAATAAGTCCCGCAATGTTGTTCTGTTACTGCCTTGTGTAGATAGTACAGTAATTCCTAAATATAAAAACACATATGCCAAGTGTTTGGATGGGGCATCAAAAATTAATCTTCTATTACTCCACAAGACTTTATACAAAAGGGTTCTGTTTATGCCGGCTATTCCTGCTAACGTGACAGACTGGAATATTTGGGCCAAAATACTCATGTAAGTCCTAGTGCAGGATCCTAGGGCAGCAAGAACCAGAATTAGGGTGAGTGCTAACCAGAGCTGTGCTAGTGTTTAAGCCACTGATGGCTGCATAAAGTGTCCCATTCCTGGTAGGACCACAACGTAAGTATAGGGTCATTTGAATATGTCATAGAAAATCTGATGGCTTCATTGACATGACTACATCAAGTGGCATTATAGATCATAGAATCATCTAGGTTGGAAGGGACTTTTAAGATCATCGAGTCCAACCATTAACCTAACACTGCCAGAACCACAAATAAACCATGTCCCTAAGCACCACATCTACATGTCTTTTAAATACCTCTGGGGGTAGTGCCTCAACCACTTGCCTGGGCAGCCTGTTCCAATGCTTGACAACCCTTTTTGTGAAGAAATTTTTCCTGATACTCATCCTAAACCTCCCCTGGCACAACCTGATGCCATTTCCTCTTGTCCTATTGCTTGTTCTTGGGAGAAAGGACTGATCCCCACCTCACTGCTACAATCTCCTTTCAGGTAGTTGCTGAGAGCGATAACATCTCCCCTCAGCCTCCTTTTCTCCAGGCTAAACAATCCCAGTTCCCTCAGCTGTATAGAGCAGTTGCTTCTGAGGTGCATTCAGACTCCCTTTCATAATACTGCATTTTTCTGAGGTAGAGGTAGACCACTGCATGGAGCTGTTACAGTAGCCCTGGGTCAGTGGGACAGCTTTTCTTCCCCTTTAGATGCAGTACAGTCTCTGGTAGCAACACCCCAGACCTCTGCTGGTTTGTGTGCACTTGGATTTTTTGCATGCTGTGTCAAATGATTGCACAAGTAATTGTTTGCCTTCCAACACCGAAATGAAAAACAAATTTATTACATGAAGGAAAACATTCCCCCTGTTTTATTCTTTTTAAGTGTAATCATTGAATTGTTTATTTTGGGTAACCAGATGCACCAGTCTGCTACTCTAGTCACTTCTGGAAGTTTTTAAAAAAACACTCTCCTCAGTAATAAATTAACTAAATATGCAAATCTTCATCCAAACAAAATTCTCATTTCTCAAACTGTTCATTCCGTAGGAAGTCTAGCTAAATACATTGGCTTTGCAAGCTGCTCGGTAAATCTTTGGCGAAGGGCTGGGTACCTAGGTGCAAGGACAAGTGAATTCGGCAGCAAAGAACCTTCCTATAAAAATCTCTTACCAGCAGGGTCACAGGCTCCCATTGAGCAAAATTAGTTTAGGTCTTTACTGACTGCAACTAATATGGTTCTGCTCTCTCTCCAAAGCAGCCATAGGTAACCTGATAAAGATCAGTTTACAATAAGGTAATATGTATCCTGTGGTACATCTGAACTGTATTTTCCTTTTTTTTTTTTTTTTTGATTGAAATGTCTCTTCTCCAGCAATTAAAATACAAAATATATATTGTCAAATACCTAATGCACTACAAAAGTCAATTGACATAGTCTGTACTGAAAGCCAGTTAAGAAAATACAATATATTAAGTAAAGCATTTTCATTAAAGGTCTTAAAGAAGGAAAGAGACACTTGTATGTGCTTTCCTGTATCTAGAGTGGAGCAGAGATATCCATATGCTCAGTCTTGCAGGCAATCCCATATTCTGACTTTCTTTTCTAGCTAAATCAGTCTGTCTGGACTCATCAGGTGCTTGGCTTTCCGAGACACATGGGAAGGTTGCAACTAGTAGGATTACATCCTCGAGCTTTCAGGTGCCACCTCCGCTGCCCCACTGTAACCCCTGACTCTGTGCTTTCTCCTCAAGGATTTTGGAGCTGCAGCAGAATGGCGACATGGACATACTGAAGCATAAGTGGTGGCCGAAGAATGGTCAATGTGATCTTTACTCATCTGTGGATACCAAACAGAAAGGAGGTGCCCTGGACATAAAAAGCTTTGCAGGTGTTTTCTGCATCCTCGCTGCTGGGATTGTCCTCTCCTGTTTCATTGCAATGTTGGAAACGTGGTGGAATAAAAGGAAAGGCTCCCGGGTTCCGTCGAAAGAGGTATTAGACCCCCCATTTCTCCTGGGGACTTTTCACGCACCCTAAAGATTGCTGCCTTGACTTTATAGAATTAGAGAGGGTGGGGAATTAAATTCAGAAAAATTTCCTTAGCTTCCTAATTTTTTAAGGTAAATGTTGTTCCTCAAAAATCTCTTTAGCTATTCTATCTAGAAAAGCTTGAATGAAAAAAAAAAAATTATATTGATGATGTACAAATATGCAACTATTCTAAGCAAAACACAACTGTTACTTGTAGAATAGCACATTATTAATACATCAATATTTAGTTCGTTATTCCCACTGGTGAGAGCTCTTTCTCACCAGTAAGTTCAAAGGTTTCTTGGCTGCTTGTTGAAAAATATATCCCCTAAGCTCAGTGGCTGAGTCTTTCAAAATAGATTTGTAAAGTTTAGCCCTTTAATCACCAGTTAGCTTCTTAAATAAGCTTGTCCCCATTTTCAGAAATATTAACCTCTTGAGACTTCCATGAACTTCGGTTCCTGTTGTTTAATCTGAAGTCCAGGGAAGCAAGAGTACATTAGATTTTTCAGATTCAGGCCAGAGTTATTTCTGAAATCTGCTACAGACTTGTTTCAGAAGCAGGTGTTTGCTTCTACACCTGCATGTGTAATGCTTTTCTTTCCATGGCAATCTACCTGTCCCTTTACCAGCCATCTGAGCCTTATGCGGTCCTACAACAAATTTCTTCCCTTCATAATTAATTGTTTAGCTCTACAAAATACTAGAAAAACATTAGGAAAAAAAAAAAAGTTATGAAAATGTATTTGGCAGCGATGCCTAAAGCTGAACCTAAATATGAGCTTTAATGTAGCACTATCAATTATAGCTTTTCTATCTGTGTAGCTTAGACACATCTGTGTAGCTTGTGGGGTATTGCTGTTAATTTGTGTGCAGTGGTCTCACCTTCTCTGCAGTTTCTCCATTGTGTTTATTTCTGCTAATCTAATGCTGTGTAATCAGGCAGGATTAATTACACTGCCTAATTAGACAGCATGGGTACTGATGTTAGTATACGTTTAATCTTTTCTTGCCTGTTCTAATTCCCAAGCTTTTTTTTGTTCAAGATCGGGACCGGACCATTATTAAAAGAAAAAAAAGAATCTCTAGTCTTTAAATTGGGTTTCTCAGGAATGGAAACCGTATAATTTCAACTGGTAAATTATTTTAAAAACTTAAAATTTATTTCATTGTTGTTTACTGAAACTTTCAAAACATCATATTTATCTGGTGCAAAACATAAAAAAGTAAATAACAAAGGAAAAGAAAAAAACAACATGGATTTTTTATATAACTGCAAAATTTCCTATTTCAGTTTTCAAGTGCAGAGAAATTCAAGTGTGTATTTTCCACAAATGGTATAATTTGGCCTCCTTGATCTTTGTTACGTGGTCATTAGCTTAGCATTTAAAATTGCATCTCAACACTAAATTGAAAAGCTTGGCTCAAAATTGAGTTTAACGTGGACGTATGTGCTGAATGTCCCCACTATCCTGGATGTGGGGGTCATTCAGCAAAGAAATACATCTTAACTAACTTTCTTAAAATTCATTTTAGCTTCCATGAAATCCATTGGCTCTTCCAGGCCACTAGTCCAGAGTCGGGGGTCAGATTGGGCCAGTTTGTGGTCAGCAAGCCAACCCTTTTTCCTGGTGGCTGCCATCTTGTGCTCCAGAATGCAAGCATTTATACTGAAAAAAATTGTCTTATGGTTGTGAAGATAACATTTTGGTCGCATACCAGAAGTAATCCATTCAATGATGTCTGCCTGAGTCTGCAGACAGCCTTAAACAGTAGCTCTGAGAGAAGTATGAACCACCCCAGTAATCTCAATGGGATGTTGACTCTGAAGCCTGATGATAATTTAAATGTGAAAACTGCTGAATATTTCACTACTGATCACACAAGAGAGAAGAGGAAAGATCATATTATGGAGATATGCACAATCTTACTGTGAGTGGGTCTCATTTTGGTGTATCGATTGGGTGGAGATCGGGTTGTGGGCTAAGCATGGGAGAATATCACCACTTCTATATTTTCACTGGTCTGACCCTAGCCCCAAATGCATCTCTGTAAGAGAAGAAAGAGGAGTATTTTGAGTAACTTATAGAGGCTCAGAAGTGATGAAATTCCAATCTTTTCTTGATTTACATTTTAAATTACAAAGTGTTTGTATGTTTTTTCAAAATTAAAAACAAACAAACAAAAAACCAAAACCCAGAAAAAAAAAAAGGAAAAATATTTAGCACTGTCCCTCAGAGACATAGTCATGACTTGCACACACTAACAGAGCCTCTGTATATTTCTTTAGCTTCCGATGTGGCCCCAGTTCTCCTGCATCCATATGCAGCTCCAAAATTCTTGGGAGAGAGCGTTTGGTGAATGCGTTTGGTTTTGGTGTCACCTGTGTGGTTGTTATGTGCATCCATGTCTATGTCCACATGTGAATAAACTATAGACAGAAAGCTAAGTCCAATAAATGAGCGCTGCATTTTTTCCCTCCTGTGATGAGCTCAAAACAAAGCCTCTGTGGTCAGCGATCATCCAGTCCCTGGGAGATCCCTGATGCCCCGTTCCCTACCCCTTTTCCCCCGGTTTGTCTCCCTATCCCTGCCCTTGGAGGGTAAAATCCCAGAGGGGAGCTCGCCTCTCAGCCTCCTTCCAGTCAGGCTCTGTGTTCGGCGTGGTACCAGTGCAAATATTCAGTGATCCGTTTTGCTAAGTAGATGAACTCCTGCAGTTGGTTCTAGGTGTGGACTTTTTCAGAGTGCTTGACTTCATTCCTAGACAAAGGAGGGATCTCAAGCCCATTCAGTATACTAGGAGTTTTGCCATTGATTCAGGGAGCTCTGGATCAAGCCAGTCATTGAATTGCAGTAATCAAGGCTGGAAGTCATCAGTGCACATCTATCGGCTGCCTAATTATCCTCTGTGAGGTCCTAGAGTGTGAGATATTTCTAGTGGCCTGGAAGAGCCAGTAGATTTCACAGAGATTAAGGTAAATTTTAAGGTTAGTTGAAATCGATTTTTGTTCTGAATGAGCTGCGCTACCTAGACTGAGGGAATACCCCTGTACGTGTATACTTAATGTCGCTTCGCATTAAGCTTTGCAGTTCAGTAGAAGTATCCATGTACAATACAGGTGATTTATTGTGTCACCCAGGACTTTCTCTTTTTTTTAACTTCCGTGCATTTAAATTTTCAATTATAACTAACAAACAAACCTGTTTAACTGAGTTCTTTGGGAGGAGAGATTTAAGAAGGAAAAGGGACAGAGGTAAGAGAAGGGATGATGTATTCCCAGGTCGCCCCTCTCTTCTCACCCACAAGAGTGTAATTCCATCAGAATCAATGGAATTGCTTCTTTGTAGGTAAGGGGAGAATGAATCCCTCTTTTGGCATTGTAATTTGAAGTTGCCTGGTGTACTCCTTTCTGCGTGATGTCAGCGAGTCACCAGTGCTTGGATTTTTGTCTGGAAGTTCAGCTTTCCTATGCTGGAATTTATATTATAAAGACAAAAAGCAACCTGAGATGTTTTTAGCCCTTCCTTAAGCCCTGAGAGGATGAGAAAGACAGCAACCTGATCCCTCAGAGCCTCCCATGTTGACATTCAAACTTAGCCCTCATTACAGAGTTGAAGAACTGGCATCATCCCAGGCATTTGAGATTATGCTTTGCTTTCATGGCACAAAATTTACTGCTCTTCAGCTGTTGCTATTCCAACCCACCTAGCTCCGAGCCTGGCTTTTCCTGACAAAAACCAACCGGTAGCACTTGGAGATTTGTTGTTGGGAATCAGGGTTTGAGGGTAGCTGTGGTGTAAGGGTCTGCCTCTGTTTGGCTTGCCCACCCAGCTTCAGGTGGCGGGGGGGGGGGTGGTGTTTGCTGGTGACGTTCAGAGATGCCATCAGCCAACAGCCAGCTGTAGTTAATTGTGCATTGTGCTTCCCAAGCAGTTCTGACCACACCGTGAAGCTTCAACCCAGCACAAATGGCGATGGTGAGCAGTGCCTCTTGTTTTTCTCATTCCTCAGGATGACAAGGAGATCGACCTGGAGCACCTCCACAGGCGCGTGAACAGCCTCTGCACAGACGACGACAGTCCCCATAAACAGTTCTCCACCTCGTCGATTGACTTGACCCCACTGGACATTGACACTTTACCCACACGTCAGGCACTGGAGCAAATCAGTGACTTCAGAAACACTCACATCACCACAACCACCTTCATACCAGAACAGATCCAGACTCTGAGCCGCACGCTGTCTGCTAAAGCCGCTTCAGGTTTCTCCTTCGGCAGTGTGCCCGAGCACCGAACTGGCCCTTTCAGGCACAGGGCACCCAACGGTGGCTTTTTCAGAAGCCCCATCAAAACAATGTCATCTATCCCTTACCAGCCAACTCCTACTCTGGGGCTGAATATCGGTAGTGACCCAGACCGAGGCACCTCCATCTGAGCATCAGACCAAGTTTCTTCACTGGTTCTTTTTTAGGACTCCCTTTGCAAGGAGCAGCTGTAATATTGTGGGACTAACATGGATGTAACCTTTTTTCTCTTCCTTATTTTTTGTTTTTGAGTTTTTTTTTTTTTTAAATTGTTTGGGGGTTATTTTCTGTTTGTTTTATTGGGTTTTTTTCTTCTTTTTTTTAAATTTTATTTAAGAGTCAGGATTATTAGTAACAACTCTTCCTTCTCTTCTCTGCTTTCTCAGTCTGGTCTCCTCTGTCTCCCCTTATTCTCTTTACTACTTGAATCACTTATTCTTGGTTTATCACCATGTTAGGTTTTGGTTACTTCAGGCTTTTCATATACTTTAAATATAGGAAGCGTGCAGCAATTCATACCTAGAAAAACACTGAGGATTGCTTTACAGAAGGGCATTTGCTCCTCCTCCCACACCGCCTTTTTTTACTATAATTGCAATAACTTAAGTCCTTTTCATGTATTCTGCTGCATCCAGTCAGCACTCCACTGCTGTGTGTCCTTTTAACTGTGGACCAAAGGCAAACCCTGCAGTTTAAAAAACCGAAAAATTAAAAAAAAGGCAAAAATTAAAAAAGGAAAAAAAAAATGAAAGCAAAACAAGTGAAGTTTAAAGATCATTCAGGCCCCGTAATACAAGAATGCAATTTTGTAGGATTACAAAAAGCCATTACTATGCCAGTAAAGACTACAGTTAAATCTACTTTTGCACTGCAACAGTGCATATGACCTTTATGTGATTGTACAGTGTTAAAAGTTTTTCTTATGTACAGTAAACTGTATCATATGGCAGAAGCCTCTGTTGTGTTAAATAAATTAGTATCTCATACATATATATATACATATATACACACACGTATGTATATATATATACAAATATATATAGCTATAAAATGGCAGCCATTGCTATTGCAATTCATTTAATAAAGCTTTAGTAAAAATGTGTTGTATACAGGAAAGATGTACAGTGCAGGGGGTCTTTTCATTTAGAAAAGACAGGTTGCTTTAATGTTATTCTGACTTGCATCGTTTGCCAACAGAGCATATTTTATACTTTTTTATTAGAACATCCAGGGCAATTTAACGTTTGTACCTAGATGTAACTCCTTTGGTTAGGTTTTGCATTGGCTATTGAGCATTCTATAAGGCTAACCTTGATAATTTTACTTTTAATTAATTAGACAAATGGAACTCTCTCTTAGGTATACCATATTCATGAACAACTAATATAGCTCTAGAAAAGTTTAAACGTAGATCAAAGGTCAATAAATGATTTTCCAAATCAGTACAGGTGATCGATACAATAATGGTGTTAGGAGAGGAAAAAAAAAGCCCTCGAGAAATACGGATGTGGCCTTAATTATAATCACTTGTTGTTCTAAGGAAAAAAAAATGAACAGGCGCTCATTTTAACCCTTTATATGTTAAGTTAGATTTAGAGGAGCTACGTATTTTTTACATTAGTGCCAACTGTATAGAACAAGAGAAAGAACAGCAGTGAGAGCAAAACCAGTGCCCACTTTGGCACCAGCTTTTTAAAGTAACACTGTTACCTGTTAGAAACGTAGGAAGAGCTTTCAATTTGTAATCCTTAAAACTAAAAATGCGGTTAAGTAGAAAGCAAGCAGTTTATCCTGTGAGTTTTTTGGTTTGGTTTTGTTTTTAATGCAACCATACACTTATTTTAACTTAACTCATTCTTTGGCTAGGATTAATAGGAATCAGCCTATGTGATTTGCTTTAGGATAAATTAAAAGATATATTCTTCAGATCTATTCTATTTTGATGCTAATTCTGTTCTGGGGGAGCATCTTGTACTGTCACTGTTTTTTGTACTAAATCTTCAAATATTGTCTACTGTGTAAGGCAGAACAAATTATTATCGTGCAAAAGGCCATTTTGTTTCCAGGGTAGCAGGTGTCTAAAAGCATGCACAACTTGCTTCCTCCTTGTAACATTCATGAACTCATCCACACTTCTGAGTAAAATAAAAAAAAAAAAAAAGAAAATTTCTTTCCAACAAGCTATGTAGGGACATACCAGATGTTGCAGTGATTTTAGCTATTAAAAAAACCTGTTAACGATGTACGATATTTAAAATAGGCCTATTTTGATGTGTTGCCTATTATACAGATATACAAAACACTTTTTGGAGGCCTCAGTTAAAAGTGGCAGAGCTTTCTGTGTATAATTTGTCTAAATAATTTGTCTAATAAAATTGTTTTTTAAACTTGTGTTTCCTCCTGTTCAGTTGCTGAGTGCTGTGGGATTTTCGGTCTGCGGCAAGGTATCCACTCGTGAATGTTTTTGCCAAGCCGTTACTGAAGGGAATTTAGCCCACGGAGATGGGATGAGCTCACCAGGCTGCCCTGAGTCAGCTCAGTGTAGAGCATCCATGGAAATCACCAAGGTTCACTATGTATATCAATGTCAGGCTTAGGTTTCAGAAAACATACAGAGACAGCATTTTGGAGAACGATTTGAGAGTTCATTGGCACTGACAGCTAAGGGACATGATTTGTAGAAATACTGAATCCCACCTCCATCCTTTTTAGTATAATCTAGGAATTTTCTTGGAACGTGGTCATTATTTTTATAGAATCACATTCTGCCATATGTATTTGCACAGAAGTTAGGTTGCTGTGGTACTGGACATACACTGCCCTTAGATTTGACAAAAGTTTTAGTGTGAGAGAATTTAGCCTATATTTCATCATCACCTTCTCAATCCTTAAGTTTCAATAACATGTTCAACTTAATGGTCTAGTCATTAGTAAGTCATGCAGGGTGCACTGCAAGAATATCAGTCACAATGATTTAACTTGCAGCATCCACATTTTGTCTACTGGCTTTTTACATTCAGTATATTTCTTTCATTGAATAATATTTTTGACCTCCTACAATTTTCTGTTATCTTAGCAGCCTTTCAGGGGATTTCTTTTGAAGTCTCAAAAATACATTAGAAGGAGTCCTCAATTCATTTCTATATTAAAAAAAAACATTAATCCAGATAAAAGAAAAATCTAAAGAATGTTAGATTATTGAAAGTGACTTGAGGTTAAAATTTAAAGGTACCTATGCACTAATGCAACAGGCTCATACGTCAGTGAGCACTAAATGCCTAGCAACAGGGTGCTAGAAACTTTTATAATCTGGCTACTTTTATTCTTTCATAAAAATCCACCAAGACACAAGCTCTACCTATTTTCACTGAGGCAGAGCTATGGCAAACTGAGGCACAGACCATACAAGCACATTACAGTGTGTCTAGTAAGGGTTCCCTTGGCCACAAAGATGCTTGCATGATCAGTATCCTAGTTTTAGGCTATTTCTGATCTGTAATGTAGTCATGACCTCTTGGAAAGTGCCATCCTGCTGACATCATAAGTCATTCACTTTATCTTTAACATAGGCATTGTCACTTATGCTCACAGACACACCTCTCGAGCTAGGTAGTTTTACAGGTACTACCTGTGTACTCTCTATAACAGGCTACATTAAGGAGGGGTGACACTTCTCCCTTTCTTTAAATAAAAAGCCAGTGAAGTCATAGCGTTAAAGACTGTCAAGTGTGTCTGCTGCAGTAACTCCAGTAGAAATACAAACCACCCGTATATAAAGATGAGTTGTTTGCATGGTGATTCCGGTCATACAACCATTTTGACGTACCAGCTACAAACAAAAAGCAAGCAATGGAAGAAAACATATTTATCTGATTTTAAAGAGTCACTTAGTGAGATGTTTCTATTGACCAATGGTGAAATACCTGGAGATAAAAAATAGTCCTGCTACGTCAATCAAGTGAATGATTATAGTTGTCACTGACTCAGCCGCAGCATGACCAGAGCCAAAGTCTCCTGGGTTTCCCTCCTGTCTTCACAAAACAAAGTGCTACGGTCATTTCCCTAGATAGATCAGACTTTTTAGAAGTATCTTTTTCTCTCTCTCTTCCACAACCATGTAGGATGCTACGAAGTGATGAGAATAAAAAACTGCCATTCTGTGCTTGAACACTCACTGTAGCTGGGTCAGTACAGCATACCAGAGGTTAATACCCCAGATAAGTTTAATTTCTCAAGTCTACACAAAGGTGATGACATAAAAAGTAAAACAGCTTCCTGTGTACACACTTGTTGGTGTAGCTAATGAAAAAAAATAGAATTTCCAAAACAAAGAAGGCATCGTACTAACACAGCCCTACTTTACCTGTTTTTCTTAGTCCAGCTACCCGTGTTTCCTTTTCACTCTGCACAGCTATTTTGAAAAAATCTCAAAATCAAGTATCTGCTCCTAAGTATGAGTCGTAGACAAAGTTTTTGGTAAACACTAGGGCATGAACACGTGCATCCACACACATCAAGACCAGTGGGCAACCACAAGCTCATCATCGCAACCTATCAGCTTGTTGCGTCTCACCTCGTGTTTGTGAGGTCAGAAATAGAAGCCTCCGAAGGAAGGTCAGTGCAGGCAAAAGGATTCACGGCCTAATGAATTCCTAACCAAAAAATGGTACCAATGCCCCAAAGCTGCAGGAGCCATGAATTTAATGAAAAAAAATTACCTTTCAAGAGGTATAGTTACAAAAATAAATTTACTATCTGTCAAGACTTACAAAATCTGCCCCCCCCATCCCATTCATCACAGTGGCATGACGCTTTGCATGTACTACAGAATTTATTTCTATAATATTCGTCAGAAGGAAAGAAAATATTACAGCCGGAAAACTGAACTGTCAAGTCATTAACTACCATGCTCCAGGTCACACAGGAAATGTGAGGCAGAAGCAAGAATTCAGCGTCTGAGAACCGGTTCACTGCTGTAAGGGGAAAAAGAAATCTTTCCTCCCCGAATGCTCAGAGCAGGACTTTTAGCTGAGGCTACTGGAGTGAGAGGGAGGAAGGCAGGGAGCCAAGGAGAGGGTCAAACCACCCGGGTAGGCTGGCAGTGGGAAGGGACAATGGCTGCCCCAGTCACAGACCAGAGACACAGTTTCACCACTGCTCCTTCTGCCGCAGCAGTGGTTTCAGAGCAGTTTTGGCCCCTTAAAAACAGCAGGAGCTGCTATGGACATACCTGAGGCTCATAAGCAGGGGTACAGAGGCAGATACAGAGGTCACATAGTTCTCCCTAGTTCCCATCAGAAGTGGTGTGTGAGCCCACCAGCAGCTGGAGAGTGACACATATGGGGGCAGGAGGCCTTCATACACCAGGGGAGCACTCCATAACAGGGAGCTTTTCCCAGAGGTGCCGGTCACGCTGCCCAAAGCCAGGTGTACATGAGCAGGCACAGCAACTGTATGAGCCCTGGTACAAATACATGAGATCAATAACTGCCATACCAGTGGAAAAAGAAAGCACCTGCAGCCCAGCAAGCACAGGACACCCCTCCACCATGACATGACAGCTCAGTGCTTCTGTAGCTAATTATTCCTACCAGCACTAGTAAGGACAACCTTTCTTTCAATGCAGGATAATTTTTTCTACCCTCTAAAAAAAAAAAAGTAGAAAAGAAATGCTTATGTCCCGTTCCAAGCGAGTGATGCGCCAACAAAATGTGGGATAAGGAACTGCTGTGGAGTGCCAAAACAAAAATTATCAACACTTTTATTTGCAACTCCAGCTGTCATTCATTATAAGACCGACGTACACACCCCCAAATAAAAATAAGGAGTTTAAGGCAAATCCATTAATTAATAAAAAGCAGGTGGGTTCACATGCATGTCTGCTTGGGACAGCTGTTGAGCTCCTCAAGTAACCACACAGCTGCAGGTGCTTCCCTAAATTGCTATCCTGGCTTGTCCTGCAGCTGGGGTGGCGCATCATCACTTGGCCTCACGGGGCAGAGCAACTGGCAGCTCAGGTACAGCCTCTGCCCAGGTGTAACACGCAGGACCGCCTTCACAGCCCCATGACTGCCTCGCGTTACAGCCCACCAGGTAAGTGTTCTTCAGCTGGGCTTCCCCCCCCAGCTCTCTTTCAGCTGCTTACTTGCCCTCCCCACCCCTCATTTGACCCCCAGCACCGGAATCAGGGGAGGCTACAGAGAGCAGGAGGAGAAAGGCAAGGAGTGTTTATTTCAGGGCAAAGATGCCCCCCAGCCCTAATTTGGGGGTTCACACCTGGTTGCCCACCAGGACAGTCGACCTTTGCCTGCCTTTTCCCCTCCCCTGCAGGGCTGTGGGCTGTGGCAGCATCATTGCTGCATGGGGCACAGTATCCCGTGGCAGATGACCGTAGATGGGACATCACTGGAAAAAATGTAGCAAGCCAGGGAGGTGGGAAGCAGCCCCTCCCTTCTCAGCAGCCCCTTCGAACTACCCAGGCTTTCCTGTTAGCTCTGTGACTATGTGCAGGATTTATCATCGACTGGATCAAAGCCCTGTCTGCAAACATCCCCGGGGAAACAGCTTCATTAATGGAAAGATTGTATCTACATATAGGAAATTGCCCCGCCTGAGTCTAACTTCTGTCGCCACTCAAAGGCTCAGAGGTGCTGCTTGCTCCCCTTACTCGACTGCAGAGGGACCCTCTTTTCCCACTCGGCACAGGCAGAAGCAGCCAGAAGGTGCTGTAGCAAGCATTTCGCCTGGGAGCCTGGAGTGAAAGCAGTAAATGTTATTATGCCTGCTAGAAATTAAAAAAGCACAGTTGGGGGGGGGG
>VWZL01006099.1:736621-761700 GCA_013396915.1 Stercorarius parasiticus | reverse complement strand
GAGCTCCATCGTCACCCCCTCCCCTCCATCATCATCATCATCGGCCTCCTCCTCCCCGGCGGCCCCCCTCATCCCCAGCCGAGCACAACAGCCAGCATTCAAGCCCCCCTTCCCTCCCTCCCTCCCCTCGCACAACAGCAGCGCAGTGGCAGCCACGCCACCTCCCAGCAACCAGCAACACGCGAGGGCACCGCCGGGGCACCTGAAAGAGTCAAAGCCAAAGAAAGGGAGACAAAGGAGGAGAAAAGGATACGCAGCGTGGCTGCTCCGACGGCGCGGAGAGGCAGGCGCCCACAGAGGGACGGAAGAGCCCGCGCGGGGGCCGGCACGCACGGGCGTGCACACGCGGGGATGCGCTCACTCACACGCGTGCACACGCTCACGGGGGTCCGAGCCACTGCGGCGGGGATGGAGGCAGGCAGTCACCCCCGCCTCGCTTCACACCGTGCGGGAGCAGGGGGAAGCCCCCCGGCCTCTCTCCGCCCCGCAGCCCCGTCCCCGCGTGCGGCACCCCCCGGGTCGGGCTCCGCCATCCACCCACGACACTGCCACCCCCGGGCACCGTCCCCGGCACCCGGCAGGAGCCGTCCGTGGGTCAGGCCACCCGCTGTCGCATCTGCCCGGGACGTGTCAGCCCGGGGGAGAAAAACGCGGGAAAAGAGGCGAGGGGGGCGGGTTGTGCGTGGGTGAGGCGGGGACCCTCCACGGGCAGCCCCGCAGCGCCCAGGCTGGGGTCAGGAGCCGCCGACGCACCCCGGGGCTAAAGGGGGCAAGTTGTCCTGCCCTGAACAAGTCTTTGCGAAGCCGCAAGGGGCTTTGCCCGAGGTTGGGTGTCCGGCGGGGCCGGGACCGGGGCGCGCTGCCGGCAGCCCTCTCGGAGCTGGGGTCTGGCCCTGGGAAGCCACATGCTGCCCTGCCGCCATCCCCTCGTTTAACTTCGGGGTCACTCTCCCAAAGTCCTCCCGCGGGGAGTTCGGTGAGGGCGCGTCTCCGCTGCTCATGTGGGGCGAATGCCCTGCCTCCTTCGGCTTTGGCCATTTCCAGGCTGCCCCGGAGCGGGGAAGAGAGGCCTCTTCGGAAGCGCTATCGAATGGCACAAGGATGTCTTTGGGAGCCCAGCCAAGGCGTGTCAAAGGCGGTTTGAGCGGCGAGGCATTTAAACGCTACAATGGGTGGCTTTCTGGCGTGTGCTTTTCTCCCTCCCCGCACAGGACCGGGAGGAGGGAGAAGCCAGTTTTTACCGAGCTGCTGCAAGGGATGGGTGCGACACCCCCCCGGTCCCCACAGCCCGCTGCCGCCGCCGGGCGCTTCCCCGCGGCGGAGCGGCCGCCCCGGCCCCGTCCTGAACGGGCAGTGGGGAGAGCGCAGCTCCTCCGCCGCTCTCCGCAGCCTTTCGCCTCCAGCTCAGTTTAACCGAGGATGCTCGGGGGTCCCCAGCACGGCGGGTAACGGGGACTTGGCGACGGGAGCTTGTGCCGAGACGGGAATGAGCTGTCTGTAGCGCTGCCAAGAAAAGCGAGATTCGGGAGTGGGAGAGCAAATCCCCTCCGCTTATGAAGAGATTTCTTTTTGCATTTCACCCCAATTTGTTTCCCCGTTTTCTCTTTTCCCCCCGCTTCCTTCCCCTGGCTCTTCCCTCTCGTTACTTCCTCTCTGCTCCCTTCTTCTCTCCCTTTCCCGGTCCCTTGCGGCGGACACCCCTTCTTCCCCGCTCCCTGGCTCTATACAGAGGCCGCAGCCCCGCAGATGCGCGCTGCCGCCGCCGGGGTGCCCAGGAGAGCGGCAGGCGGCGACGCGCACCCGCCGTGGGCGAGCGGGGCTACTGCACTTTTATGGGGCGGTTAATCAACTGCACATCAGCGAGACAGCGCATCAGCCCATCTGCTTGATAGATATTCAGGAGGGCTCCAACCCTTTTGAAGTCTAATTTCTTCCCCGGGAGAACGCGCCGGGTAATTTAGCATCATTTCATAGGCAGGGCGGGCAGCGGGTTAACCCTTTCCCCAGGCGCTGCCGCCGCGGGTTTTCCTCCCGAGCGAGCAGGTTTTAATGCCTCGTCGCCTCACCGCAAACCGGTAAAAGTGACTCTTCAATGGTTCGTGACTCGCTGAAACGGGACACCCAGCCCACCCGCACGGCAAACCCCTCTTCGACTTGTCGGATTGGTGTTTAAAAGACCTGTTTGGGAGAAGCAATTCCCTCGATCCCAACGGGTCAGCGCTATCATTTAATCTCCAACCACCCATTAATATTTTTCCGTTTTATGTTTGGTTTGGGTTTTTTTCTTCCCACCCAACGCTTAGCAACGCAGTTTTATCCAGAGGCACGAGGGAGAGATGCGTAGGGCGGGCAGGGAGCAGCACATCACGCACGGTCTGCGGCGCAAAACTGGGCTACGAAATCCTCTTTTTAAGAGAGTAATCGAGCCTCTGCCCGCCAGGTGTGGGGGGCACATGGCTCCTCGGCGCGCGGGACTCCCGGCAGGCGTGGTGGGCGCCCGGGCAGGGCAGGACCCGGTCGCCGCTGCAGATGACCGCTGTGCGGGCAGCGCACCGGGGCGGGAGACGCCGGGGGCGTTGGGGGGGGTGAGGTGGCCGGTCCCGCCCCACTGCCCGGGGCCGGTGAGCCGAGGGTTGAGGCCGATCGGGCGCGTCCTAACAACGACCCTGCGGAGCTGTCGGAACTCCGGCCCTGCTGGGCAAGGGGAAAAAGTTCGACTCCGCAAGTTTCGGAGCTTTTATTTATTTTTTTTCTGCTTCCTTCCTGCAGGGCTCTGCAGAGGGATGCACTGACGAAGCGCTCGGTTACTCCGTGCCCCCCTCCCAGGTGTAAAGTTTTCTGGTTCACGGGACACTTTGAAAATCAGCCTGAGACCGTTTAGCGGCGTCACCTGCTTCCCATAAAAACCCAAAAGCAAGCCTCGGGGACCCAGGCAGGAGCTGCTGCCGTGCCCTCAGTTCCCACCTGCATCTCGCTTATCTACAGTCAATATTTTTATCGTGCCCGAGGAGGGATCCTGCTCGCCTCTGGCTCCGGGATGGCATCCGCCACCAGTAGCTACCCCCTGGCCTCCCGCCACTCCCCCGGCACCGGGTCCCGTCCTCACTCCCCCCCTTCTCCCTGTGAGCAGTGCGAGGGGGCTGGCTTTTTTATTTATTTAGATTTATTAAATCCACCAGCCAAGCTCCTGAAAGAGCCGTGTATGATAATGTCTTCTGCAACATCTTTCCCCTAAAGTCCCCTTTTAAAAAGGGTGCATGTGTAGGTTTTTTTGTTGTTGGGGGGGTTTTTTGTGTGTTTTTGGGGGGTTTTATTGTTGGGGGTTTTTTTTAACACAGAAAGTCCTAGTTAGCAAGTCTTAGGCAAATTTGCCTAAGTGTTTTGCAGGAAGAGTTACTGCTGGCAGTGAGGCTGGGAGAAGGCTTGCCGCTGTTTTCCACTGGTGGGGGATTAGGCTGTCTGCAGGGTTAGTGCAAAGCTGGGAGCAGGGGGGAAGCAGGGATCCCTGTCAGAGCAGGCACTGGGCCCTCTTGTAGTCCATTTTTTAAAAAGCAATGGAAAGTGCACTAAATACTTCTGTACAGCTGGTTTTCTTTGGATTTCAGTTGATGTGGGCAAAAGTATCATTTTAGAACTTGTTTTGTATTTACCCACATACTCTCCTTTTTTTATTTAATTATTATTATTTTTTTATTTTTCCCATGCAAGTACTAATGCTGAACTAAAGGCCAGTGTTATATGGAGGTCCCACAAAATGCTGGCTCTGAACAAGCTGTGATGATCTGTAGGATAACTCCCATAACTATGTACTTAACCCTACAGAAATAGCACAGTTGAGAACTTGACTAAAGTTTGTATAGTTCTCAGTCCTTAACCTGCTCCTCAGTGTCCTGGGGAGGTATTATCCTGTCTTTGGAGAAGGGCCTGAGGCCCAGCAATGTTAAGTGACTTGCTGTGGACAGCAGGAGCCCAGGGCCAAAGCCGCGCTGTATGCCCCCTTCTTCTCATACCACGCGCTTTCGGATAGTCACAGAATCACAGAATGGTAGGGGTTGGAAGGGACCTCTGGAGATCATCTAGTCCAACACTCCTGCTAGAGCAACTTCACCTAGAGCAGGTTGCACAGGAACGCATCCAGGCGGGTTGAGACTCCACCACCTCTCTGGGCAGCTTTGAGTCACTTCAAAAGCATTTCCAGTTACAAGACTTTGTTTGAATCAAAGGATATTCGGCCTGGGGCTGGCTTTTCACCAGCAGAGAGATGGTTTGCTATGCCTCTTGGTAGGGTCATCCCTTCCCAATGCCCAGGGAAGCAGGATGCAGAGCAGATGCTTTGCCCCAGCTGTAGCCTGTTATTTAGGGTGGGCTGAGAAGGAGGGAAAGGTGGAGTTTTCTGTTGCAGGGTGAAGCTGAGCAACACCTTGGGAAGGATGGCAAAATCATTCCCTTGATGCATAGGTTGTTCCCTCATCAAGTCTGATCAAGTGTACCTGGAGATGAGGCAGCCCAAACCAGGCTGCATAAATTGCTCCTGTTGGAGCTTCCTCTCTGCTGTGGGTGAGAGTATGGGCCTGAGGCAGTTTTCTAGAGCATGTGAGAAGGTAAGGTACAGTCTGGTGTGCAGAACATGCAGCACTCACTAGCCTGGATCACCTCTCAGGTAGGAAGAATATCTGTTATTTTTCTGGAATTGCCAGTGCTGCACTGTTTGTTGTGAAGGTGTGATAAATACAGCCAGACTTGCACTGTTCTGTTGCACCACTTACCAGAATGCCTTGCAAAAATACTCTCATAGCAAACTTTTATGTGTGTCTTCTCTGGTCATGGAAAGACTTCTGGATGAAACTGGTTATACTTGTATTACTTGGTTAGCAAAGCATCCAAATAACCCTCTTCCCTGCCTTGCAGTTTGGTGATTTCCTCTCCATGTTGCAGAATATCCTGAAAGCTTTTTGTTTAAGAAGGCTTAAAAAATTGGAGTCTGGTGCTGTGAGGGTGGAAACTGGGGCAGAAAGGCTCTGAATTGCCATTAGATTCCCAGGGTTTGCCTGTTGAGAAAGATAGTGAGAGCTCGGAATGATTACTTGCTGCAACTTTGGGGTTAGCAAGTAATGAGATCACTTCACTTAAATGCTGCTGTTGCCTGTGAATGTTGACTCCATCGCTGACACCCCCCAGGGGATCTGTAGTGAGCAGCGTTCAAAGCCAAGGCTGCAGGGGTGATGCGTGTTTTGAGGAAAGGCTTTTTTATTTGGTTTCATTACCTAATCCTGCAAAGGCTAACAGGCATTGTTGTAGTGAACCCATTTCTCAGCCCGACTCCTTTAGGATTTAGGGGTGTGAAGACTCTGCTGTGTTTTAAATGGTGATTTCACAACCTTGGCCTGCAGGTTTGGCCTGCTCCAGGGGCTGGGGCATGGTTCAGTGTGATTTAAGCAGCTGTGAGGGACTGGCAGTGTGCTAGGAAGTTTCTAGTACTGCCACACACCTGCCTGGGGCTGCTGTGATGCTCCCATGGCAGGTATCCCTAGGCCTGCACCTGCAGTACTTCTGCAGCCGGAGCTTGTGGTGGCAGCCCCAGAGGACAATCTCCCTGATGCTCTCCAGTGCTGGAGGGTCCCTGGCTGTATATGCGTGGTTGGCTGTTCAACTGTAGAGGTGTGTGTATGGAGTACTAACCCTGATGTAAGCCTGGTTAAAAAAGAACTTAAAAAGTGATTCATGTTTTTTCCACTAGTATTCCCAGCCCTGGGGGAAGCGACAGCTGGAAAGAATACTTCTATCTTTGGTTCCCTTTTGTTTTCCAAGCAATGAAAGAGCAAATAGAAGAGTATCATCCTAGCCCAACTGAAAACAGTGGGCCAAAACTTACCGTTGAGTCTCTGTGGTCGTAATTTCAAGTGTTCTTAAAACAGGGAGCAAGAAAAGTTATTCCCTAAAATGGAAATAAGAAACATGAAAGATGAACATCTAAAGCCAGGCTTCTGTGTTTCAAAAGCTGCTGATTGTTCAGGGGTTTTTGGTTGTTTCTGTGGCAGTTGGGTGCTTAGCAGGGGAGGAAAATTCAGCCTCTAACTTAAATACCGAAGTGATACCTGTGGGTGTGTTTTGCAGTCATATTTATTATACATGCGCGCCTTGGCAACATTGGTGGAGATGATGCAGGGATCTGGCCCTCAGATTCCTGAAGCAGATGGTGGTGCGGGATCAGGGTCTATGCAGAGGATCTGCAGGTGAGACTGAATAAGTCTCTTCAAAGTCTGCAGTAAATATTGGGAATAAATATCTTGCTGTCTTCCTGTGGTAGACCTTTAATTTCTTTAGTCAAATAAAGACCCAGCAGATTATCAAAGTCCAGAACATTTTTTTCACGAAAGCATCAATTTTGATGGATCCTCTTGCTTTTCATGAACTAAAATTTGAGAAATGTAAGTGAAAAATATCCAATTGAGGTGTCTATTTGACCAATAGAAAAATTGCAGAGGCAATTCTGAGCAATACCATGCTCCACCAAAAATTGTGGCCCACTTACGTATAAATCTCAGTTTGCATTTCCTGCAAATCTTACAAATCTTACTGGTAAGATGAAGCAAACTGGTTCTGATAATTAGATGCATTTTTGTTAATTTGTTTTTAAGATCACTGGCTTCTTGGTGAGGTTATTTGAGTGTTAATCTTTTGGAGAGTAAATTGATACACTCAGAAAAATCTTCAATTGGAGCAAGAAACACTTTATTTTACTAATAAGCAGCATCAGAGAGTCTTATGTCTTTTCAATGTATATCAGTTTTATATATTTTCATTTCTACCTCTGAGTTCCGTTTCAGATTTTTGATGAAATTGGTTTGAATAGCAGTGTTAGCATCTGCCTCCTGCTGAGATGTTTAAAGATTTTAGCTCTACTTTTGGAGCTTTTGAGAAAAATGTTTAAAGTGCAGTGTTAGCAGATCCATTTCAGCTTTTCTATTGCGGTTTCAGATTTCCCTTTAGCATCACATTATCTCTGAAAAACAGGTGTTAGTGGCAACCATCCTTCAGAAGTAACAGGCTACGAAATTGGTAGTAGGAAATTCCTGTGTCGAGTATACCGTATACCCAAAATCCAAAACCATGAGGGGTCACGATTGCCCCTTCTACAGGGTCAACCTGCAGGAAGAATAGTTTGCCCCAAACAAAATATATTTAACAAAGCTTTTGTATTGTATGTTATGTTTAACAAAATAACCTTTGAAGCTGCCTGTAAGCTGCTCTATTCATTAATTTAAATTTTTTAGATTTACACACCCTGCAATAAACTCTTTTATTAACATTTTATTGTTAACTGAACTTCACGGCTTTTGTGCTCGCCTAATAATAACGCGGTAACTGCTCCAAGGCAGGTGTTCCGAAGGATGCCCTGAATCAACACAGTGCAGTCTGACCTAATTCAGAAATCGCCATAAAAAAAAAAAAGGCAACAAAACAACCCCGCACAGCGCCGGGAGCACCGCCCGCCCCGCTCCCGACGCCGCTCTGCGCCACCGGAGCGGGTGGCGCCGCGTCTCAAACTTCCGCACGAAGAAATGTTTCCCTGTAGGGATTGCTCTGCCCGGGGCCGGGACCTTCGCACCGAGGGGGCGGCTCTCGGCAGCCCCGGCCCGGTTCCGGGCCCCGGCCCGGTCCCGCCTCCTCCCGCCGCGTCCGGTTGTGGGTGCGGGTCGGCGCGGCGGGGCGGGCTCTGTCCATGGTAGCCAACGGGCGACTGCCGGCCCTGCCGGCGTGCTGAGGGCTCAGGGGACTCCTGGGGGAATTGTGGTGTCTTTTGCTTTTTTCTTTTCTTTCTATTTTTTAAAAAATGTATTTATCCCTGCTCATTGACTCTCGTTTTGTTTCCTCCATTTAGTCCCTTTCTGCTAATACTGACTTCTACCCCACCAAAAAAAAACCCCTACCAAAAAAAAAAAAAAGGAAATTCCTCAGTGAAAAAATTTCCACCCCACCTGGTTTAATGCAGCGTGCGTTTTTAATTTATATGGCATCTATAGCAGTAAGACCCGAGTAATATGTTCAAGGTAGATGCTTTGCTCATTACACAGGTGTCATACCAGTTATTTCTTTGGGGTCTACAGGTTGCCTTTTCTATAAACCGTGCACAGTGCTTTTCATTATGCTATAACCGAAGACAGAGAATATTGATCCAATCTGTATTTCAATTTGTGAGCTTTAACATGAAAGAAAATATTGGAGAAAAATAAATGCTCTGAATGAAATATGAACATACAAAGTTTTTACAGTAACTGTGCTAAGAATCAATCTTAAGGCTGTTGAATCTTCAGGAATGCTGTCCATTGAGAGATCTATGGTTTGGTGATTTAACTTAACAATGTTGCCAATGTTGCTAATCAAAAAAAAAAAAGTACCATATCAAAGCAAATCCTTTGGGCTATTGAGTGGGTGATTTTTGACATATACATGAGAGAGAGATATAAGGGCTGGACAGGACTGGTAACTGTAGTAATTAATTATTTGTGTGTGGCATGGATCATATTTTCAGAGTACAGAGCTGATAGACCCAAAGCACCAAGATAAAATTCAGTACACACCCCCCAGAGGAAAAAAAAAAAAAGCAGCACAGGTGTTTGAAATCACCGGAAGTCTCTCCTTGCTCTTCTGGGTACCTCGGTCTGATAGCTCATATGAAACAGCAGCTCTCTGCTGTAAGACAACATCAGTCAGGAGACATTAGCAGGTGGCACAGATCAGGGGACAGACTTTTTCAGTGTCTCCCTGTCTGGCTCCGGCATGCCAGCGTAGCACACTGTGCTGGCAGGCGTAAGCTGTGGAATTATAGGCAAGGACTTTGTTCTCTTCCTCCTTTCTTTAATTGGATTTCCTTCTCATCAGTCTCTGAAGCCTAAATAATGGATGGAATTGGCTGATGCAAAGTAGCATTTTTGCCCAAAATATCACACACAATTTTTGCATAACCTGATCCTTCTTTGAAGCTCTCAACGTTTGAGGTCTTGGTCTTTTTAAAACTTACTTATTAGCTTAGTTTATCACAAGGAAGCAATCCCTCTCCAGAGCTCATAGTCTCTGGTCCTTCTCTCTATTTACACAGCGCAAGCAGATTTATATTAGCAGAAGCCTCTTCCTGAATTGCCTCTGTGTAGGGAGAATCCCGATAGTTTGTGGTTGGCAGGGAAAGGTCTGTTTCCTTCTGAGCTGGCTCTACCCCCAGGTTGCCAACCTGTCCTCTGCTGCAGCAGGGCCTCCATCTGAGCTGGACAAGAAGCAAACAGGATGAAAAACTGCATAGGAGAGGGGTATTTTCCGTGTGTGTGTGAAGTAAGACAGAGACATGGAGACTTATTGCTGCTTGAAATAAAACCTCTGACATAAGTAGGTATAAAAGGTAAACCAAAATACGACAAAAGCAAGAATTAAAAAACCCCAGTTCCTGCAGAACTATAATCTGTTCAAATTTGCAATTATATTACAAACCAGCATTAGATTGTTTTGGATAATAATTTCGTTTTGATATAAAATAAGAAATAAATAAATACTCATATCACAAAAAAAAAAACCAAACCAAAAAAAACCCCAAAACCAGAGGTACAACATTCTTAAGCAGGTGTTTCATTCCTACGAAAGAAACAATGGCAGAAGTGTGTTTCTTGGATCCTCAGAGAAACAAGAACTTCTCATCCTTCTGAGAACTGTAGTTCTAATTTCATTTCTCACCTTGAAACAGTGCTGGAATTAGAGGCTCTGAGAGGATCCTGTTTAGCCTTCTCTGCGTAGTTGTGTTTTTTTCAGGCATCGCTGAAAACAAAATCAGATTTTCTGTCTTTTTTTTTTTCATTGTTTGTATTATGATAACTTTCTCAGTAAGCGGGTGAGCGCTGGAATGACAAGGGTGTAGCTCTTTATTACTGTAAGTCATCTTTATGCTCATAAATAAGCCTTTGGAATTGAATGAGATTACTCAACTGTGCAAGAGTGCACAAGAGTGTCCATAAACCGAACTAAAACAAGCTATCCAATGTAATTAAAACAAGGATCACTTGTTGATGATGTTATAAAACATTATTAAAACAACCATAGCATGTTTCATATTGATGTTGGTGCTTGAAGCTTCGCTGTATATCTCTAGCTTTTGTGATTTTATGTGGGTGTGCAAAGTCCTTCTCGCACAAGAGTCTCTTCTAGGACTCTAATGTGATTGCTCAGATAAGGATGGTAAGCCCTGGCTTTGAATGTCTCTAATTGTTTATGCACTTAATGTAAGAAATATCTGAAAGCAATTAGAGCAGGTGAACTGACAGCATCTGTGCCTTGAGGGTCTCTCTCGCAGGGCACAAATGCCAACTCGTGGTGCATTTTGAGAAAACCTTGCAAAAGTTAATCTTTGCCGTTTAGGTTTCTGAAAACTGGATGATCTTCTAAGTCATAAAGCACATCTCTCTCCTTACAAAAGAAATAGGTGCCTTACCAGATTCATACCTTTATTTAATTATCAAAGTATTTATTTCTCTTGGTTGGGTCATGTGGGACAGTTCCCTGCTTAAAAAAAGGAGAAAGCAAAATAGGAAAGTTCACCTCCTTCACTTAGAAATTTACTTCCTTCCCGTTTCTGTGGCAGACACCACTGTTAATTTGCCAGCACAGCAATTTCTTCTGGCACGGGAACTGCCCATTGAATGGGCTGCTACTACAACTCTGTGTGAATCTCCTACTAGAGGGCTCCAAAACAATGGGGTTTATAGTGGGTGTCTGCCCTTTGCTACGCAGCCATAAGGGGTGTTTCAAAAGCCCCCTACACGACTGAATACCTATTCAGTGAGCAGATGGGGTTTCGGGAGGGCAGGCAGGGCCTGGCGTGCAGTGCTGAGCCCAGCCTGGTGCTGGGCCTGTTGTGAAAATTCATGTAGCTGTGCACATGTGTGTGCGTGCTCTTTTTCAGTCTGAAAAGAGGTGGCAAGTCGTTCCTAAGAAAAGGCGATAAATTGGATAACTGAAGAGCAGCTTCACTTGAAATCACTTGGAAGCAATAGCACTGAAAGATTTAGTCCTGCTTGTAAGAGGGAAGTACAGTGCGACAATGGAAAAAGTCAATGAAAAAGTCAGCTAAAAGTCAATGAAAAAGGAAAAGTCAGCTAAATATTTTTCCAGCATAGGAGGCTGGTAGTCAGATTTCTTTGCATTTTGGCCGCAAGTTTAGCAGCCTCTAATTGTTATCCAGGTTGGGGTTTTCTTGGCGTTAGTTCTGTTCCTTTTCAAAATGATGGTTTGTTTTTTTTTTTGTAACTGGGCAATAAAAGCTGAGCACACACGACAGGGCGTGTGCCTGACTGCCTTACCAACGGCTCTTGGCCAGGTGGCATAAGGCCATACGAGCGCAGCACAAACGTGTCTTGTAGCATTTCAGTGAGACTATAGCATGTATTTTATGGCTGAAATAAAACACACGGAAATAATTTCCTTTGTATAAAACTTGCGTCACAGAAAGAGGAGGAAAAAATTGTTTAGTTTCTTAATAGGTTACTTTTATTTCTCAGATACTTTGGCAATAGTGTGAATACAAAAAAAAAAGCCCCAAACCCTGAATCTGACACACAGGTGGATATAATTTTTCAAAATGTCTTTGTATCTTTCTTGTCTTATTAGTGGAAATTGTTTAACTGTTGAGTCTTTAAAAATCCTTTTATAAAAGCCTCTTGAGAGGATTAGAGTATCAAATTTCTCAGAAGTTGCCTTGTCAGTATTTAATTTTCTAATGCAAAGAATATAAAAATTTAGCCATTGGATTTAATTCAAAATTAAGCAACTATGTATTTTCTTAGTACAAGATTTTACTACAGAAGTGCTTTGATTGTTTACTAGGTTAAGAAAAACTTACCGATTTTTTTTTTTTTTTCCTATTGTTGTTACTCCTTTCTCTTTCTCCAGTGTATTTCTCTCTCCATCTTCTCAGTTTTTTTCCTTAGCATCTGGGATTTGGACTAGACATAGTCAACCACAGACCCCCATTCTATTTTCTTTAAACTTTTCTTGTCTTTCATAGCATTTGCAACCCAAAACCAAGTCCTGTAATGCACTTGGATGAAGTAAGCCTAAGTATCCTGCTGAATTATGTTTGGAATTAACACCTCCTTTTTAGGTGTGGAGGAAGGACCTAATTCAGAGCTGCTTGTCTAAGCCCTGTGATACAGTCGGGAATGAGCCAACGCCTCCTGACTCGCAGCTGAACGTCCTTACCACTACGTGCTCGTCTCTGAAAGCAGAAATGATCAGAAGATAGATGTTGCCTCCCAGCAATGGTATTTTGGCTGGTGGTATTCAGAATGTAGTGCCAAGTGTTCACGTCCCACTGGCCACTCTTCATCTCTTCAACCCTCTTGCCCTGGTGACCTTCTCAAGTGACCCTCTGTTTAATTTCTAACTTTAAACAATTAAACTTGGCAGGATTTTCTAATTAAATAACTGTGGGGGAAAAAATGTTGCTTTGTACTGTGTTTTGCAAATAGTTCTGTAGAAAATCTCTCAGTTTCAAGTAACGTTTCTTGAGATGTAGGCAGGTTTTGCAGGCTGCTGGGAACCTGTAGCTCTGTCAAAAATACTGAGCCTTGAAGGTCTTCTGCCCTTCAGAAGTTAGCCGTGATGGAGTGAAACTCAGTCCTCCTGATGTGCATGGCTCCAGGGGAAGCCCCCAATGTCAGGACCATCGTTAACCTGCAGCAGCTAAAGGCCCTGAAATCCCACAGGGAGTGCGTTGGGGGTCTTGAATTATCTTGAGTGATTCTGAAAGAAAAGTGACCTGAAGCAGTGGCAATCTCTGGACCTAGCAAGAGCTGCCCAGAGCCTGGGACTCTGAAGGGCAGCTACTGCCAGAAGCTACCATTTCTCTCATTGCACAGGAATCATGCAAAATAGATTTCACCTCAGAAACTCTCAGGTGGCATGTCGAAAGTCACGTCTCTTTCTGAATTTCCAGTGAATGGGCACTGGAACACAATCAAGCCTCAAAGCATTGATCTTCCAGCCAGATTGACTATTTTCCTTCTCTTGAAAAGCAGAAGATTTACCACCAGCTCATTGTGTTGGTGAAAGTGCCACTAATTCTCAGGAATCTGATTCTGCCCTCTGCTAAGGGCATCACAGATGATCAGGCCCAAAATTAATTGTGAGAGAGCTGCCTTTATTATTTGTTAGTGGGTATGAATTTGCCTTTCCCATGAAAAGTGTAAAGTCTAAATTACCAGTTTTTACAACTTACATGCATTTTAATAATTCTTAGCTTCACTTTTTTGCATTTTGCTTGTTTGTTTTATCATCATGTTCTCTTTGTCGGTATGATTACAGTATGTGATGCATTTAATTATATATATTAACAACTTGAACAGGCTTTGTAGTTGTTTACATGATTTATGTCTGTGGGAGAACTGTAAAGGTGTGTTATCTTAACGTTTTGAACCATCAGCAAAACCAAGAACACATGCTTTACTGTTTTGGTTCATAAAATCCCAACTGAATGGGTATTGTGTGAACAATATGAAGTTCGTCGGCACTACCCTGTACGCAAAAGCCTCCATGTGTTGTTTTAAACTAGGCTGATGTGTATTCCTTGCTAGTGCAAAATCTGAACGCTCCCGGTTACAGCTGTAGCCAAAGTTTGGGTGCCTCTCTGATACCAAAAGAAATGTATGCAACTTTAGCTTGAAAAAGAAAAACGGATGACCAATATTTGAATTTCATGGCATGCTTAGTCTGAATCACGCATACTTTTTTTTTAATTATTTTTCACCTGTAGTTTGGGCAACTTGCACTTTCTTGTGCAGGTGTTGAGGAACACACCTAGGACAAGCCGAGAGCCAGCCCCTGGGCTCCAGTGCCCACAAGCAACTCAAACATAACTGCTGCTCGAGCAAAGTAATGGAAGCAAGAAGAGGGCCAGATCTTAGTTTAGATGCTGAGCTGGAAAACTAAATTAAAAATGAGTCTTCAGAAGTCAGGGCCGTCACAGGAAAGTCAAAATGAGCATCCCCTGACCCGGCTTTTGTTGCTGTGCAGGGAAGCGGAAGCGCATCCCTGCATGGAGGGCTGTGCATGCCTGTGAGATGGCTCTGCTTCGTAGGCTTTTGCAAGCTGTCACTTGCTGGTTGGGGAGGAGATCATTTTTTGATGTTTGTGCATCGACTGAGAAAAATACAATAATACAAGTGGTAAGTGGACACCAGTGTTTTGCTGAGCCATGAGGGGTGGAGAGTTCAAGTGGCATTTGTGGATGCTGGGAAGGTGCCCTGAGGGACAGGGATGACAAGCTGGCGCTGGAAAACAGGAGAAATGTTTTAGAAACTGTCCAAGGCATTTGCAGTGATTTTTCTTGCTGATCTAAGTCTTCTTTGCATTTTTGTATTTATTTAAAAAGATAAGGCTAGGCATACTTAATTTATGTAACAAATGCTGCAAAAATGACCTACAAATAGATAATTATTATAGCTCATGTTAACATGAACTTTCACCTTGTTACACTTTTATTTGCTCCCATTTCTTTCTCTCAAACATGTAAGTGATATCAAGGCCTGTAAACCAAGCTGCTGGAATAAACTAGAAAATGGCATAGACCAGGCAGGAGAAATAGGGTGGGAGGCATTTGGCTGTAGGTTATCAGCCATTAATTATTCATTTTGTAAACAATGAGGGAGTGTAAAAGCAACCAGGGCAGGTAGGCAGAGGATTACGTTGTAAGATAATAGAGATGGGGGAAAATAAGGAAAAAAATCCTTAGCAAATAAAACTGAATGTTATTCATAACTGTCACAAGCTTTCCTATACCGTAAAAGAAAACAGCAGTGAATTATTGATCGTTTTCATTAAGGTAATTGCATCAGTGTTTCATGACGGAGTTCGATATGACGCATGTGACTTCAAAAGCCAGAGCTTTACAAAACATCAATAGAAAAGATGTAATTTCAGGAAACATTTGCAAGCATTTTTTTAACCTCAAGTTTGAGTAAAACCATGTCACAAATCTGAGTTGGTTAGGACAAAAAATGCTTAGGATTTTATTTACCTTTTTTTTTCCTTATCTTTTTTTTTTTAATTCTGAGTTTGGCAAGAGGAGGAAGTAGTGAGAAGAAAGGCAGATGTGGTCATATAATTTTTTTTTTTTTAACTCTTTCTGGTATTCTCTCCCGTGTGTCTGAGACTACTTACATGTTCTCAGTAGCTTGTGTACATATTGGTCTCATGTGACACCCCATCAATGAGTATTCATGCAGAAATGATTATGTTGAAGTTTTCTTGGCAAAAAGGAATTGGAAAAGCAAGAAAAATGTGTAGAAATAATATACCATCTGCACAAGCTACTCTTTAGCCTGAAACATCTTCTCTAAACTCTCCAAGCAAGCGTGTAACTTTGGCAGGTAATTATGCCTTAATCCAGATGCTGCTTAATGAAGGCAAAGGTCCGTTTTTGGAGGAGAAAGTAGTTGCTATAAATGACGTGGAGTGACACTTGTTAGTTGCCTGTATGTATGAGAAGTGAGATGTTGGAAGGCATCTGTTTTCTCATGGACAACATAACTGTTAGGGAGATGGTATTTGGGGTGTCTGTTAGGGCCGCTGTTGCGCATGGGCTCCTGCCTTGGCCGAGGCGAGCTGGCAGGGCGAAGGGGAGCCCAGCCTGGCAGCACTGCTGCCTGCGCGGAAGGCAGAGGAGCTCTGCGGAGTGACCAGACGCCCTGAGACCTGACTGCCCAGCCGGTCGGGGAGCGCTGTGCGCCCTTCTCATCCCTGCACCCACATTTTCTTCCCAGGAAATGGGATTTGGGTGAGGGAGGTGGATGCTGCTTATCCCACTGTGGAATTGGGATATGAAGATTTCAGCACGCTCTTGTCCCGCATTTTATACAGAGCTACTGAAATCCACTGGCCACTGCATGCCCGGTTGCCCCTGAGACCCCTTCCCACTGAACTCTGCTTCCCCAGGCAGCAAGAGCAGAGGGAATCCCAACTGCTTCTTCCCCGGTCCCTCCCCTCTGCTGTGCTGGCCCCTGCAAGGAATTAATGGGGACAGAGTGGGAGAAGGGTCCCTTCCACCCCAGCTCCCTCCATCCCACATGCCCAAGAGAAGGCTCTGCTCAACATCTGTACTCCCTGGCAGGTGTGAGGTTTTGGCACAGCAAGGGACAGCACATAAAATAGCTTGAAGCCTTGCTCTATTCTCCCAAGAGGGTTTGGCTTTTTTTTTTTTTTTTTACTTTTCTAAACAGCAAATGAAGTAAGAAATGGGAATTTTAGGATCCACTGACAGCCCCAGAGTTTAAGGTAGCATGTGCTACCATGTAAGTGTTATAAAAGGTATGTTAGGTGACTTAGTGACACTCTTGTCTCCATTAAATTGGTCTGCGTTATGACTGTAGGTAATAATATTTTCAGCTGATGAGCAGCAAAGCACAAAACATGATAGTAGAGGGCGATGTGAGAAGTGAAGATGACCTCAATAATGCTTTTGTGAGGAGAGGGCTTTGAGTTGAAGCACGCTTCTGAACTTCACTGTGCACATTCTGCCCCTGTTATGGGACCTGTTGTTGAGGACGCTGTTGTGGGAGCTGAGTTATAAGGTGATGTTTAGATCTGGAGTTCAGGTTACATCAAGATTTAATGGTCTCCTGGCATTTTAAACAACACTAAGGTCTTGCTATGTTGCAGCTATGTTTCCACCTTGTGGTTTGCCTTTTTTTTAACCTATTTGATTACCCGTGCCATTTCAGATCGATACGACATCCGTTAAGTCATGACCTAAGCTGCTGTGTGGGGCTGCAGCGCAGCACTGGCAACTGCTGTTTCACCTCAGAGACAGCTGCCCTTCTGTGGCAAATAACAAGATCCATGCATAGATCTTTTACATTTTTTCTTTTTTTTTTTCCAATTTGTTCCATCAATAGGCACTCTGAGATCATTAAAACTGTTGCATGATTGTTTATCCTGAATCCTCATATTTATTTCTCTGGATAGGGAAGACTTTTGTTGCTTATTGAATGTTTAGAAACACAGTTTATATGCACAGCCAGAAATAATTCTATTGCTAAATTTTGTCTTTAGAAAAAGGTAACTTTACTCCTCAGAGCTGAAGCTGTTGAGGTAAATGCACTTCTAAATTAAGATGAAGGTGTTGATACGCTTTAATGGAGGCTTGCAGGTTAAAAAGCCAAAAAGGAGGGGGGAAAAAAGAACAAGACTCACCCATGTGTATAGCAGTGAGTTGTGTAGGTTGTGAATGCAGCACAGGTTTGCATTTACTTGGGAAGAGAGTACTGGTGCTGTAAGAAGTTGCAGAGTTTGTGTGTTGACACTGAATTTTCCCTGTGTCTTCATCATACATGGGTCAAGCCCTGCCCAATGTTAAAGCTCCACTGAGATCATTCTCTCTACTGTAATATGTCATTTCTGTTTAAACAATCAGTTGCTACTAATGCTACTTCCTGACAATCAGTTTTCAAATGATGTAGTTGCTGTAAACTTTTTGTTTTGTAAACTCAGTAGCTTGATAATACTTCTGCAACAGCTGAATGGAGCCGGTGATAACTCCAAGCACTCTGAGATGCGCCTGAGCCCCATGAATAAATATACGTGACCCAAAATGAACCATATATTTTGGCACCAGGGCTGAAGCACTGATTTCAGCTAAGTGTTAAGAAGACCATGGAGATCTCTCTGCCCACACCTGCTTTGCATGGGATTTTGACATGTGAAGGACAAACTCATCTTTGAGGCACTGTGTTTTCTTCAGAGGACCAGAGTTGGGGCTCTGCTTCCCCCACAGTGAACTGGGTGCACGCCTGTCGTGGGGCTCTCCTGGCAGGCAGACTTGGAGGTGGCATGTGAGGCACCTGTTGCATTTTTGGCTTTCTTCTCCACCATATGAGAGGTCGCCTAGAGAGGTGCTTGACTGCATTTTAATTCAGGAAAAAATATCAAGTGACACATGGATATGGGACAAAGTCTCAGAAGCTGGAGCCTTGCTAAGGAAAGAAGCAACGTCCTACACGGTCCTTGCTTATCCCAAACAGGGTATATCCCTACACAGCCTCTCTGGTTTATCCACCTCTCGTTTATGTTTTTCTTTACAAATACTCAAATACAGAGTAGGTACTTCAGGGGGTGAGGTGGCAGGCAGGCAGCTGAAAGGGGCACGCTGCCCCCCACTTCCCTGAGCCGGCGGTCTCTAATGAACAGAGCCACGTGCTGTGTTGATATTACTTCCATAGCCCATCACAAGTATTTTGCGTGTCAGACAGCAGGGATGAGCTCGCGTGCTTGCTCCCAGTGTTGTGTCTCCTCGCGCTCACGGGGCGAAAGCACAAATGAGGATGTTGGGCCAAATCAAAAAGCTGGTTTCTACTTGGGCCATTCTGCCTTCCGCTGTTTTGCTTGATCTCTTTCTCTTACAGCAAATAACACCCTTAAAAGGCAGTGTTTAGCATCTGAAAAAATATTTTAGAACTAAGTGGTATATTACCACTTTTAAATGACATTTAATGCATAATGACCGTAAAGCCTTAGCTACTGAAAAAGGCACAAAATACTTCCACATCCCAAACTTTTTATCAGCTTAGCAGTTTTCAGTGTCCCCTTCTCCCACGTGTCTCTATAAATAATATTTTTTCTGTTCTTTTATTGCTCCTTAGTTTTTACGTGATATTAATGTTACTGCTAAAATAAAAAGGTGGAAACAGGATGCTTATTTTTGCATCTATATCCCTGTACAAGTTTGCTACAGGCACGTTTTCTACCTCTCAGCGATGGTAGTTCAGCGCTAGCAAAAAGGGAGGGTGGATAATGTGACACGCATTTTACTTTCAGCAAGCTTGTTATACCAGCTCTGAATTTTTCATGAAGGCTTCAGTAACCTGTAGCTGAAGCTCGGGGGGTTTCCACCACAAAGAGGTGGATCGGCTTAGCTCTCACTTCCCATCTGGCACAGGGTGACAGGGACAGTCGGGGGCTGAAGGAAACCTGAAGAAGAAAAAAGTTCATGTGGGACATCCATTGTGATGCATGAAAAGCTAAACATGTGCCTCTTGTAGGGACGTAGCTTTGAAACACTTACTTATCTCTGGCTTCAGATTATATTTAGTCAGGGTGTTTTACTTCAGCCACCGGCACAGCTGTCCTGTCTGTAAATAATACTACCGATAGACTCCCTCAAACCTTTATTTTGCCAAGGCTGCATTCTCAGCACCTCTCGGCAGCTTGTACAACAAATTCTGCGCCTGCTGCCTGGCTAAGTGAGGTTTAGAGTCCATATCACAGAAGAATTACTTGTCAGTTTATTGATTTTTATTTTTTCTAAATAATAAAGTTTGGGCCAAAGGAAGTGATCTGATTTTAATTTTTTTTTTTAATACAGTTAGTTAAAGGCAGCCCTAAAGGGGTCTCTTTAGAAATAAATTTATGTCTAAAAACACTCTGAAAACAAAACTGCGTGTTCCGCAGTCTCGTAGCAGTTGGTTCCCAGAAGCAATATAACCCCCCCCCGTGTAGGGGGGCTGAGCTGATGCATCACTCTGAAGGTTGTTCTGCACACTCAGTTAAGTACAAAAAGTAACCATCTATAAAGTATTTTATAAATAATATAAAAGTTGGGAAGACAAAGATTTCAGAAGTTACAGGGTGCCAGACTGATTTTTGTCATGAAAACTCACTTCCTAAGGCTGGTTTCAGTGTCTTTAAAGGAGATTTTTATTATTTTTTTCTCAATTATATGATCATGGAGCATTATTCTACTGTGCAAGATGCCAGTATCAGTTAATTTGCTGGGTGATTGCTGGTGTGAGAGTTTGTACTGAGCTACTGAATATGTGGTCCAGTTGTCCCCTTACCTTACTTACTGTACATGTTTTACATCCTACTCTGTACACAAAGCAGCTATTCTATTTTTGGGTTTGGTTTTGTTTTGGTTTTTTGTTTGGGTTTTTTTTTTTCTTGGTTGGTTTTTTTGGTTTTGTTTTTTTTTTCTGCAGGGTTGTGGGGGTGTTTTATTGTTTGTTTAGGTTTTTTCCCAGTATATCGAGTGCTTCAGAGATACCAGTTTAGCTCCAGGACTACTCTTTAGGACAAGGCAGTAGGGTGGGGTGTTTGGAGTTTTTTGGGGAGACGGGAAGAGAATTAAGGAGACTATGCCTAAAGTCTGGGCTAATTTGGGGTGGTCAGTCCAAGATGCTCATGATCCTGTAGCAGGCATCACAACTATCACTGGTTCAGCTCCAGCCACCTATACTCAGCTTCTCAGACACAGGGTTTTCCAAGTGGGACAGAAATTACATCCCCCTTGTGAAGAATCTGGCTATACTCCTTGCCCACCAGCGTTAAGCACATTTGTAGCAGAAGATTCTTCTACAGTCTAGGAAGGGCTCTCTCCGGTGCTTGCTTCGAAGGGCAAGGCCCCTCTGCCACCCCCTGACTTCTCTCTAGACCCCTTGCCACTTCTGTAAGCCTCAAGACAGGCAACATCCTTTCTTGCTACACAACCCTGATTCATTCCCTGAATGCATTGTGTGAAGCCATTATCCTATAGAAAAAAGGAAACGGTCCATGCTAACGTAACTAGAGTATGTTTGCAACAGCAACTTAATTCTAGTATTTAACAAATTTTTAGGTTGTGATGTTGCACCCTCAAATTCCTTTATTGTGATTTCTGCGTTTCATTTTTCTAAGTTGTTAGTAAACTAGACTTTCTGTTGCGTGTCTTCACGTTATCAGTTACGTTGGCCATCAGTAGGATGTTGGCCATCCTTCTGTGACTTGAGTTAACGGGTTACAGGTAACAGCAGTTAGGTCTCAAGTTGGAAGGAAACTGCTGTTACTGATGGTCCATTCTGCTCTCAGGGTTCATAAGTCATTGCTGCCCCTAGGGAAGTGTTGAGGCTCGTGGGTCTGAAGCTGTCTGAGTGTCCACCACCCACCCTTGCAGCAGCTCGGCTCCTCCCATGCTTGACCTGCTTCCCCTCTCCCATCGCGTTGCTGTCCCAGCTGTCTTCATTGCTGTCCTCCCTACTTTTCGAGAGGCAGCAGTGTGAGCAAGTGTGGTTTCCTTGCCCTCAGTTCCTCTGCCCAGGGCTGCAGCTGCAGGGGAACCTCTTCAGGATTACTTAGTCCCTAGAGCGGTGGGATGCAGCATCCTTTCAGTAGCTCAGAGAGTGCGTCTGTCAACAACTTGAGCTTTTGCAAGCAGAGTTTTTCAGTGGCTTATAATTTGATCAAGTCAGGCGAACTTTTGCATGTATGGCAAGAGACGCTACAAGTGAAGGTGCTTAGCCTTGCTATTTCTCAAGCTGTTGCTAGATATCCCACTTGATGGTGGTTTTTCCAAAGCAAAATTGGAAAAGCAAACAAAACTGTGTCATGCATAATACTAAAACAGACGCTGGGTGAAACCTTTATAACTCTTTGTTTTATAAAATGAAGAGAAAAACCTCCCCAAAGACATTAAATTGCTTGGGTTTTACTACCTTCAGACCACGGAATTCATTCAACAGCTACCTGGCCCTTGCCTATCGTTCCTGCTACTTTGCTTTCCTAGTGAAATTAGTTTTCTTCACGATGGGTTTAATTTCTATGCATGTATTTTTGAGAGAGAAATGGCAAGTATATGCACCAGCCTGTCTGGCTGTTATGTGGGGATGAGTACGCTCCCCTTGCACATGCACAGAAACCTCCAGGCAGAAACATGCATAAAACCTCACTTGGTGCAGCACAAAACAGACCCAGTAGCGGGAGATGCTGGGTAGCCGGGTCCTTGCTAGGGAGCATTCATCCTTTCCTGCCAGCAGGACTGTTTAAATGCGGTTGAACAAAGAGACCTGCTTTCCTGGAGTTTGGTTTCTCTGCTGCTCCCGGCGGGAGAGCAGCTTCCCGGGAAGCCTGGCAGAGCCAGGCGAGCAGGGGCAGCCCCAGGCATGCCGGAGCGCCGATGACATGGTGGTACGTGTCATCGTACCACCATCGTGCTGGGCAACGTTGTTCTGCCTCTGTCAGCGCGGCAATATTTCTGCAAGGGAAAGGCTCCCAGTGCCAGAAAACAACTGTGTTTTTGGCACACGTGTGGTGTGCGTGTGCACGTACGCACTGACGCGGCGTTACTGAATGTCAGGGGTAAACAACCCCCTGCCAGATAACAGACTTTATTAAAATTATCAGTCAATCTTGAGATGTCAAGGCATGGTCTTCCCGAGAAGCCTTTTCTGACAGATAAATGTGTTTGTACTTGGATTGTGAGCTGCTTGTCGCTGCTTAGGAAGCAGGTTTAGCTGAGGAGCCTAATGCTGAAACCCAAATCTGCTAGTGCCAACGGGCCTTTTACCCTCAAATATCTTTTCTACCTGCCCCATGTTGCCTGCCCTTTCTTTTTCAACCTGCCTAAGAGTGGTCCGCATTAGGCTTGAAGCCACCATAAGCAGTCATATTCTTCTCATGGGACTGGATGCTTTTTTAAACTGCTTTACATCTGCAATAAGGAAAACGTCTCTCTTTTTTTCAGTAAGATGCTTGTGTTGGTATTTGATCATGGGAACTAAACCAGCAGGCACCACAAAAAACAAACCTGCAGTCTTAAAAGTCCAACCCAAACCTGAAAGCTCAGACTTAAAAATGCCCAGAGTCAAATATATATATATATATTTTATTTTATTTTTTTTTGTTCTGAGCTGCATTTGTCAGTAAGATATTAAATAATCAATGTCAGGTTCGGCTTTTGTCTCTGGGGGTCAGGGGATGTAACCTGTTCCCCGTAAATTCAGAGTTTATGAGGCAGCGGTGATCTCCGCACAAGCGGGAGATGACTTTTGAACTCACGCCGCCTCAGACAGGAGGAACATTACACTTTATGAGCATGTTTAGAGGCTGTTAAGGGGCTGAAAAGTCTTCCCTCGTAAATCATATAACTGGCTTAAGAGAGACAACTCTGTTTATCTTTAGACAAACAAACACGCCTTGCAAACACATCCCCTATATCTGCTTCTACTGGAGAAAAGTAACAAGTGCCATCATAAATGTTATTTTCTTTGCCCTTTCCCTGAGGGAATGCATGCAGCTAAATTTACTATTGGTGAGGAAAACCACAGCAATCTGTACAAATGTTTTTCTTTTCCGTGTTGCTGCCTAGTCCTAATGAGAAATAACCCCTGAAGGGGAAAGAAAATGCAAAGTTTATGAGTTCGGAGAGTTTGCAGCTCACCGGTGCTGACCGTATGTGTTTCTCCCACCACCCCTAGAAGAATTGGGACCTTGCCTCTCCCCACGGGCTGCAAGGAGCCGTACGCTAGGAGGATGCCCTGTGCTAAACTGCTGAGCCTGACTCCTGGCCGATCGCGCAGTCCCTGAGGCAGCCCAAGACATTTTTTGCAAAAAAACAAAGGATGAGGCTCTCATCCATAAGAGAAGACAGCTCGGGTCAGTAAAACCAGTGTTGTTTTCCCCCTGCCATTCTGCAGGAGCAGCTCACCTGGCTTGTCTGCTCAATTTTACCTGTACTTCGTCTTCCGTTCAAGACCCTGAGAGCCCAGGGAAGGTTATATCAGGTTTGAGGAAGCCAGGAAAAGCAGACGTACAGCTCCTCTGCCTCCTCCCAAATGCAGATAGGATGGGGAGAGTGTAGCTTCTACACGTATTTTGCATTATTTGGGGGGGGAAAGAAAGGTTGCAATATGTCCATTGGCATTTTCTATGTAAGGGCAACTTCTGCAGGAAAAGAGAATCGAAAATGTGAGTCTGGTTCTGGCAGCATCTTTATCATCCTCCCCATGCAAGTGCTTGAGTCTGCCTGATCCTGGCCGTCAGCAGTGGGCTCCAAGTGAACAAGTGTAGCAACATTCAAACACGTGTGCTATGCGCTAGCTCTCTGAACTCCTATTATTTTGCACTTTTAACGTTTTTCCCTAATTTATTTACAGACAGCCATGTTCATACTTAGGGGTATTTTGGACTATTTCTGTTAAAACAGGTAGAGCTTTGAATCCTGTTGTGTGCATTTGTTAATCAGAAAATGAAATAAAGTGACACAAAAAACAGCAGTCCTCTCCCTCAACTCGAAACCAGCAGTTAAGTAAGGGGTAAATGAGATCAGATGGGACTACTACTACCACCAAAGCCAGCTGAATGGACAGCCTTACATAACCATAGTTAGGTTATTCTTTCTCTACACAGTTGTTAGCAGCCAGATACATATTTAATGGGGTTTCATTATATCCTATAAATGCTGGCACTGGAATACTTTCCCCAGGGCATTCTCTGAATAAAAGAAAGGAGAAAATGACGAACGCACTTAGCACATGCACCCACAACTTCATGATAAAAGCCAGCATTTCCCCATACAACACCTGTTGTTGTAGCTGGGTTAATTACTTCTCATTGTAATCAACTGCCTGAAATATTTACCATGGTGCCTGTAATTCCCCAAATCTGAAAGCGACACCCGTAACAACAACAACACTTTGACTCTAACATTTCGGGCATTCTGTGGGTTCAACTCTTTTTTTGGTTTGGGTTCCTTGTGGGGTATAGTTCTTAATTCTCATCAGAAACTTCCATTAATTCAAAACTTTTTGTTTCGTAAGAGTGAATCTTCTCTGGTGTTGCACTGAAATGCTGCTGTTTACAGTGTGTTTCTATAGTATTATGGTTACTAAATGCAGAATAACATAATACTTTCTTCTTTCTTAATTCCATTTTCAATCCCCCTTCTCTTGCCTTCTCCTAAATTACAGGATCTGTAAATCATACAGACCTGTGGTGCGGCCCTGATGAATAATGCAGACTCTATATTCTTTGACATATGAGACATGATTTTTTTTATTTTTTTTTTTTTTTTTTTTTTTTTTTTTTGAGAAGAGGCTTGCAGGAAGAAGTGTGAATGAAGGAGCCCTGTGGCTAAGCATCTGGGGTAGGTTTGTGGAAATCTGTCCTGCAAGCCACCTGGCTGTACCTGAGTCTGTTCCTGTTGTAGGCAATAGAACATGGTTTTTGTTGCTTTATGGAATCATAGAATCTTCATGGTTGGAAGGGACCTTTGAGATCAAGTCCAACCATACACACAA
>VWZL01006099.1:674280-736485 GCA_013396915.1 Stercorarius parasiticus | reverse complement strand
AGGCCTCACCAGTGCTGAGTACAGAGGCACGATCACTTCCCTACTCCTGCTGGCCACGCTATTCCTGATACAAACCAGAATGCTGTTGGCCACCTTGGCCGCCTGGGCACACTGCTGGCTCATGTTAAGCTGGTTGTCCACCAGCACCCCCAGGTCCTTTTCTGCCGGGCAGCTTTCTAGCCACTCTTCCCCAAGCCTGTAGCGTTGCTTGGGGTTGTTGTCTGGTAATGTCAATGAGCACCCAGCACTTTTCAACTTTTACAAATTACACAAAAAAAGCTGCACTAATGTAACAATGACTGTCCCCAAATCCATTTTCTTAACAGTTCCACAAAGTCATCGCAAAGTGAGTGTCGAGTTAAAACTTGAGCAACATGAGAGAATCCCCAGCCATTGCACTCCAGATTTAGATCAAGGGTGGTGATGTCCTGGTACTCAGCAACGACTGAGCTCCTGAAGTGTAAGGAGAGGGTTTAGCTTCACAGTCTTCCCCCAAACCCAAATCCTTTGTTCTTTGGAGATCCCAAGAACATTCATTCTTCCTATGTAAAGCTAAGGATTGTTGTCTTTCCCCTGCACCTAGAGAAGTCTCATTAGCACAGGAAAAAATTGGTTACCTTTGCAAAACTGGCAGAAGTGAGAGAAAAGCAAATCGGCAGGCTGTGTTCTGTTTTCTAAAGCTTTCCCTTTCCCATAGCTTTGGAGCTTGGACTACAGTTAGAGCTAAGAGAGTATATGTGAGAAAGACAAAGCAAAAGAAGAAGGGAAAGCCACACTGTGGACTCTCGGGAAATAATCCACTTCCTCATCCTGGTGCACCCTAAGGAAATCCTCAGCACTTCAAAGGAAGCCATGAGGTTAAGTGGTCTTGGCACATGTAAATGATATTGGTGTGAGTCTCTGAAAGGGTGCTTGATAAATGTGGTGCTTCTACATCATTCCGCACCTGACACATGTAGGAGTTGGGCCTTTTCCACCACACTGTGTCTTTTGAGATTTATTCACTTTGGCGGAGTCCTGTTGGCCAGGACATGACCAAAACCGAACGGGTTCTGCTGCATAGACCTCTGTGGTTCTGCACTCCTACGTAGCTGTGCTTCACTGGAGCTTTTAAAATAAGATACTACTCCTGAATGACTGCTGGCAAGTTAATTGAAGCCTTTCTAGTTATAAGAAAGGTAAGAGCATATGAATTGTATAGCAGGAAACAAGCGTAGTAGTCTCAACAAGCAACATGACTTTAATTTGTCACTGACTCTCTTGGTTCAGAAATCAACTATTTTTGTGATCTAAATTTTACTATTTGTTTTATCTTTTGGGTTTTTTTCTAAACTTGTGATTGTTAAAAGTAATGTGCTGAAAATTTCCCAGTTTAAATCTCAGCCCCCCTGGGGGCAGCGGGGAAGCTCTACCAAATCTTCAGCTGTTTTCTTGGACTGTTTCTCTGCTTCCCCTAGTTTTCAGGTGTAGTCCCAGATGCTTGTTACAACTCTCCAGCTTGCTTGTTTGCTTTGGTAACCTTATAGGCCATATGACTATTAATTGTATTTTTTCAAGTATGTTTCTCAGGTTATAGAGGAGTGTGGTTAGGTGGCTGTTCAAGACTTCAAACTCTGGGCAATTTAAAAAGAAAGTCATTGCAGATGAGCTGTCCATCAACAAGATTGTTATTCGTAGGTCTAATGTCATATCCATGTATAACAAGATTTTGATTGACATCAAAGTTTGTTTTGGAAGGAGCAAAGGTCAACGTTTCACTGACAGCTTAACAATGGAAATATTGCATCATCAGTATATTTTACAGAGAGATACATACATCTACATAAATGTAACATATGATGGTGAAACACTGGCACAAGATGAAGCTCTGAGCTAGGGTGAAGTTTTGTAATACTTGGAAATAATTATCTGTGCTTTACCCATCTTTTTGAGGAATAGACTTAAAATATCTGTGGGTACGGTTCGTGCAATGAATTTGACCCACATCACGTAGAAGCGCCTTCTCTGCAGGGCACTGGGGTTGAGTGGATAAGACGTTAATTGACTTTGTCAGTGACTTCCTTGGGGGACCTTGAACAAATGACTGCACCTGTGCATCACTTTCCCCTCCATTTAAAAGGGAGAAAGTGTTTTGTCTGCCTTGAGTCTCAGGGATAAAAGGCTCCCTAAGTACTTTTGGCTATAAAAGTAATAGTTAAGAAAAAGGAAGATACCTAAAAGATATCAACAACTGAAAAACCAGATGTTCAGAATATTGGTCCTTGTGGCAGACCTCTCCCGATTCCTCTCTGCTGGGCGAGTTTCCCTCTTTCATTTCTTATTTTGACCCTCTCTGCTGTACTTTGTCAGGTGAGCTCACTTCCTCTCATCCCAGCCTGCTTCTCAAAGAATTGTCATTGCTTGACTTTACCTTTGAAAATTATTTTTGCATTTAATGTACATTAAGCTAAAGCAGAAACTAAGAGAGTTATTTATTCCTGTAACAAAATTGAGCTATTGTGGTTGAGATTTGAGCTACTTTTTCCTGTATTTTCTTGTCCCATAGTGCTCAAGACTCCCTTTTCCTTACCTCTGCTCTGAAGAAGTTATTTTTCAGTGTTGTCTTTGCAAGTACCCATGCTATAAACCCAAAGAGACTGAACCGAACGAAATGTCAAAATAAAAATTCATAAGACAAAGCTCTCCAAACATCCTCCTCGCACGCAGCCTAAGCGTTTAGTTAACATTTGAATTAGGTGCTGAAAGTCAACAAATTCAGGCCCTGCCAGAGCAAGTGGGTCACTGGAAGCTGTAGCTGAGAGCTCTCCCCGCTGCCCTGGTCCCTTTGTTTGCACATGAGGATGTCACAAAAGGCATCATCTCCTCCGCCTAAGGTTTCTTTTCCCCACTTCACCACCACGGTTTGCCCATGCCCTTCAACCACTAATATGTGGACTCTTTCCCTGGTGTTCAGGGACCTGCTCTTTGCCGGGTGATAATTCCTGTCCTGTCCCATATCTGGAAAACTCTGGACCCCAGGCTACTCAAAGCTGCCTCGTTTTTGGAGGATCTCGTACCATAAAAGAGCAGGAGAAGACAAGATTACAAAATAGAAACTATGATAACGCAATGAAGTAGCTTCCAAGAAGCATTACTTGCCAAGTAATTAATTACTTGAATAGTGGATGAATTTTAATTTTTAAAATCCAAAGCTATGTATTAATCCTTTTCTTTAACCTAAAAAAAAAAAAATCACCTAATCTTGTTGAAATAAAAATTGATAGCAAGAATGACAGTTCTTACACTAATTCACCTTTGTAAACTATTAATCTGTTACTAATATTTCTTTATTTCTTACTGTGCTTGCAAGTACTAATGCCCCTGTTCTGTACAAGCAGAAAAAGGCAGAAGACAAAAGCATAAAGGTTGTGCCATTCATGCCTGAGAGATACTGATGAATGCAAAACTAGGCAGAAGCTATGTTATTTCTCTTGATAAGAAAAGCCAATTGGTTTTGTTGGTTTTGGTGGTGGTTTTTTTTTGTTTGTTTGTTTGTTTTTTTTAAGGTTTCATATTTTCATTAACACCTTCTGTAGTAAACTTTGACATTTTGGCAAATTAAAATCTAAACCCGCAACGTTTGTCCCCAGGCCAAAATATTCTGTTCCGCCGCACTGACTTGGGGTATTTCAGTTCGGGTCCCTGTTTCAAATATCACTGGCGGTGCCACTGCTTCATCCCAAGCAGGCTGACCTGCAAAAGCTGCCTGGTGAGGGGAAAAAGCTGCTCCAGACTTTGGTGGGAGTAACTCCCTCTATGCAGAAATGCATCTGAGGAAGGGGAAGAACAACAAAACCCACCCCCTTGTTAAGAAGCAGTGTACATCCTCAAAAGTGTAGTAACTGCTCCTCCTGGGAGGCTTTAGTTGACTTGGTAAGGCTTCCTTCAGCACTTTGAACTACCTCTCTCTGCATCTGCCGTGTACATCTTCTTGGTGAGGCTGGATGCTAACAGTGCCTTGTTTATTCCGGTTTTAATACAATTAACAACACTTCTATCTCTAAATGACCTCTTGTCTATGGATTTTGTAAACCACGTGAATAAGTAGTGGCTGGCAGCTTAGATAAATATAACTTTTTATGGGTGAACAAGGGGTGAACAATGCCAGTAAGGTTCCTCTCCTCCTGATTCACCCAAACTGGCCCCTGAGATGACTGTGTTTACCTACTATAATTAAATGTTTGCATCTGCCTGGTGTGAGAGCAGATGTGGCTTCGTGATGCAGCGGCGCTACCTGGCTGAGGGAGATTTTAACCTTTGTATGCTGCAGCTCAGGGCACAATTGAGGCTACGGAGGGTTTTTAATGTCTAGCTCCTTCCCAAAGCCCCCTCCGGTGCGATGTCATGTACCGGGAGGCTGCCAGTCCCCTGCACAGCCCGAGAGCGGCACCCTGCTCTCCCTCAAGGATGGGGTTTGCCGGTTGGGATGACAGGCCAGCAACAGTTGCCTTTCCAGCAGCACTCTGGCAGTTTTAGGCAGCGTTGGTCGATGAGTGTGTGTATAGCTGTGTCCCTCGATACAAGAGGATGCCTATTGGGCGAGTCTATTTTGAAAGCGGGGATGTGGCAGCTTTCAGGTGTGACAGTGGCCAGCGAAGGAATTGCCTTGCAGCGTCCCTGGGGTGGCTCCGAGCAGGCTGGAGCACAGCTTGCAGCTCGCTTTTTTCCAGCCCTGGCTCTCCCCTTATCTGACCGAGGGTCAGCGTTCAGCAAAGCCCGAGCTGCCGACGTAGGCCGGGGAGCAGGTGGGCACGTGATGCTGGGTGTAGGCAGCATCAACCAGTTTTTGAGTCAACATAACTTTGTTGCTTTTAAAGATGGGGGTTTTTTTTGTTTGTTGGTGTTTTTTGTTTTTTGGTTTTTTTTTTTAAATCTTGTAGAATTTGTTTGCATTTGTTTCACTCTGCTTTACTCCAATGTGGTTGCACCGGTTCTGTCCTTCGTATGTGTGCTGATATACTGCTGTAAACACGCTTTATTCCTCTTCCAGTGTAACAGCAGAAAAAGCTGGGCGAGCACCCGGCTGGTGCCTTTGTTAGGCTACCCAGCTGCACTGGGGCAAGGGCAGCCCCACATCTGTCGTGTGCCAGGGGGATGCGCTGCCAGAAACCAGAGCTTATTTCTCTGCCAAGAGGAGCCGGAGCAGGGCCAGCGTGCCGTGAGCCCAGGCTATTCTGTGAGCTCGCACAGGCAGAGAAAGCTGACAGGCAGCTCTAATCCACTCTGCTGGTACCCATAGATGACAGAGCATCAGCACANAAAAAAAAAAAAAAATTTGAATTTGCACGACAAGCAGCAGTGTTGGTCCCTGAGAAAACCATAAGGAAGGGCTCCGTTGGGACCAACTGAGCAAGTGCTTCTTAGTTTTAGTGCTGGCAAATGTTGCCCATGTTTATATTTGCTTTCTCCCCTTTGCAGAGGGAGGTAATATGACCTGAAATGGTCCATGTTACAGATACAATGTAGGAAGACACAGAGCCCACACCACTGGTGTAGTATAAACCGTTGGTATGGGTTTTTTTAAATTCAATTTTACCATATAGGAGCAGGCACAAGCGTCACATCTATATTTCTAAATGGTTTGCATGGGATTCACTTTCAGGAATTTTCAGTTTTCATCCTCAGATTAAATTTACAAGGCATATTGATGTTACGCTAATGGACATTTTTTGGTGACAAGTGAGGGGATGCAACGGAAGGAACCTAAGTGTTTTGGCTAAGTGATTGCCACTTACTATATGCTTGCACCACCCCAGGCACTCTGGGCCCTGACCCAGCTGACTGCAGCCATTAAACCATAATGTTAATAATAATCATCGTAATACGTGGTTTGCTGTTGCGATGCCCACTGCCTGCTGGCACAAGCTTTCAAGGAGCGAAAGGGCAGGCTTTCTATCAAACGCGCTCTCGCCCAAGTTCAAATTTACCATTTTTATCTTCAAAGCCCAACCCAAAGTAGGGAAGGGACTGCCTCACGCCTGGGAGATCATGACCTCCCATGACAGCTACATGCTTCCAAAACAATGGATCTGTCAGCCACAACAGAGAGACTTGGAAGTGGGGGAGACAAAGATCTCTAGGCAACTTGGCCCACGATTATGGAATGCCTGGAGGAGATCAAAACCACCACAAAACTTGCCACCTTCAAATCAAATTTAAAGACCATGGCTTTTTATTTGTGCTTCCCCCCAGTACACCATCCCCTCAGAGAAAAGAAGAAAGTCGGTGTAAAAACACGTGCTTGTAGGGGTGTGGAGGCAGGAGGTAAGATGGAAATGTGGATCTGTTTAGCTGTTTACTTGCACGGGAGGCACTTGGCGTCCACGAGGAAGAGTCTGGTATAAACATTCAGCCACCTGGGCATAGCTGGAAATATCAGTGGAACTTATCATAGTGACACTTATAAAGATGTCTGCCTGACAATTTTCTTTACACTGTGCTGTATCCAGATCCTCATGAAACTGCCGTAGAAGACCGATACTAAGTGTAAGTTGAGCACTAAAAATGAAGGCAGTTCTGAAATAAACACCTGGAAAAAGGTGAAGATCAAGAGAATACCCCTACTCAGTTTCAAGTCTCTGCTTCTAAGGATGTATGTGATTAAATAGGAACAGGCGTGGGCCTTACATCTACATTTCTGAATGCTTCCCAGGAGGTCCACTCTCATGGACACTTGACACTTCTCCTACATAAATTAAATTGAAGTGATGTCTATGTAATTTAGGATTAGAGAATTAGAGGCACCTCCCAGCGCCTCTCAAGAAAACTGCTGGCATTTTGTTGATATTAGCAAGTATTTCTAACATGAAATACATCCATTAGTGGGAAGAACAACATGTGTGTATGAGGAATAATACTGTACGCACAGACATTCCAGGAAATTAATTGATGTTTTTCTTTTTAGTTAGAAGAAAAGTAAGCAGAGAACTGTGCTGTTCCGTAGCTGGTGAATATCTTACAAGTACTTTCCAGTCCTCAATTCTCTATGCGATCTTTTAATCCTTAAAATATGCATCCCTCTTTAGTATGTGTTCTGTGACTTTGTGTCATAAGCCTCATTTGTTTTGTTTGCTTTGTCATTACTTAGAGACTTTATTTTGCTTGAATATTTTTAAAATATTCTGAAAATAGATTGACAGTCATCAGAATTATTACATTATTATTCTTTCTACGCTATTATTCTACACCATTACAATATTATTCTTTCTGTTGACACTTTCTGACTAAACATTGCATTAATTTAACAGGAAGCAAGGGTTCAGGGACAGCTTATTGTTTCATTATGAACTACCGATTTACACTCCAAGCATGAATTGGTTGTATATACAATAGCTGATAGTAATATCAGTACTTCCCATTTTATCCCAAGTACCAACAGCTATCATGTGTCCTTTCCCATGGATGCAGGAGCAGAAAGTCCTGTGGTCCTGACCCTTATCTTAACAGCACATCTGGTCCTTTCCTCCTAGCTCCAGTCCCTTTTGTAACCCTTTTCTCAAAAACTTGGCAGATGCCTGAAAGTGACTGGGGGATGCACTGGAGACTGAGAATCAAGGGAGCATTTTGTAGGGGTGTAAACGGAAATGGAAATACGGGCACCCCTTTGAGCAAAAGGTGTTGACTGAAGATGGGTGTCCCATATGTAAGAGGAGAAGGAGATGTTGCAGAAGCTGACTAGACTAGCAGTTGGGAGGTGGAGAGAGAAAGGAAAAGAAACCTCCTTGTCTACAGACCCCTGCAATCCCAGGGACCCTTCCCTGGAGCAACCACATCCACCTCCCGACTCTGCTTCGGGAGACTTGCTCTGGCCCATTCTCCAGAGCTGCTGAGATGCCTTGATCCACCCAGCTTGACCTGTAGTATTAGCTGCTCGCTTCTCCAACTAAAACCAGGTCTCTCATTTCAATGCAACTGTTTGTTCACTCATAGGAAATAAAAGCTGCTCAAGGTCAACTGCTCAAGACAGAGTATTAAGGTTTTATCCAACTAAACTAGTATAGATCCACAGCTGTATTGAGGGAACAGCTTCATTTACCTACAGATCTACGCATTCTTGCAGTTGTTATAACAAACTACCCATAAGCCGTAATTTTGCCTGACTAAACTCTTCTCCAGGACTGTGCCCCTCGGTGACTTCCTAAACAATTTCTTCTAGTGCTAACTGCAGTAACGCTACTGTATATGGTTCAACTTCAGAGGACATAGCAGTAAATTTTCTGGCATAGGAAGGAATAAAGATCCCATTCTATTGATAAGAAGTAGCATTGCCAACCAGCAAAAATGGGAAGAGCTAAGCATTAAAGAGCCACACTGCAATAAATAGGTGGCATACACTGAATATCTTGTTTCTTTTATATTAATCAAGGTTTCTTTTTTTGATAGACCTGGCTTTAAATGAGCTAATTTGTTAAGATGTTTTCAAATTCCAGGTAGATTATTATCCCAGACAGGTGAAACAATTTTCATCCTCCAAAAAGCTACAGTGAAGTAAAGGTGCTTGGTTAAGTTTTCTTCTTGGTGCTGTTGTTTTAAAGGTGGATATTAAGGACCAGAATTGGGGGTAAAAAAATATTTTCTTTGTTTTGGTCAATTTTGAATATTGTTTCCCGTGGGAGCAGGGATGACACTTAGGCTTTTTCTACCCAGTAACTTTACTTATGTGCTACAGTGTGTTAGATGGTAACACAAGCAGGAAGAGTAAGCAACGGTGTTGATTCTTTTTTTGTTCTTGTTGCATCTTGGTGTGCAATACAGTGCTGGTCTCGATGTTTTGGTTTGAGTTTTTCTTCCTACTGTTTTTTTGTTTTTTGGTTTTTCGTTTTTTTTTTAGTCAAGTCACTTGCAGTCAGCAGCTTCCCTGCCTTCCAGCCGTAAGGCTCAGCTAAGGTGTGCAGGTTACTGCCCTGAGGAGTCTTTATCCCTCTGAGATACTCGTGGAAGGCACGCTGCAGAATCGGAGTAGCGTTTGTCACAAGTGTGGGGCTTGAATTTCAAACAAGGTAATCCTCCTTGAAGACATGGGAAACAGAGGTGACTTGCTACCCTCTGCTTCAACACTGGGCTTTAAGTGGCCTCAGTACGGCAAAGCTCCGTTTGCTCAGGAGAGCACCGCGAGGGAGGTAGTGCCCAATCCCCTGTCCTGGGAATTCACCGAAAAGAATTTGAAAATTGCAAAAGGTGTGCAATATGATGGTTTCTTTGGGAAACTTTCTGATTTTAACTGCTAGTTCTGAGGGATAAAAATTAAATCTTTTCCTGCTATGATAACTGGTTTCAAATAAACTTGCCATATCTGGAGCTGTGCTGAGAATGCACAGGAAGAGTAAGTGCACCATCATTTAAAACCTGACTGGATAAACCAAGTAGAATATTTTTTGAGAGCAACCTGGCATTGCCAAATGAGGTGCAGTTTGCAATTTAAGGTACTCTTTCATGCTGATTGTTTGTGTGTATTTGTTCTCACCCTTAGTCTGGAAAGATAGCTTCTTAGGAAAGTATGTGTGTGTTTATGCCAGTGTATGTGTTGAAATTTGCTACTGATGCATTCTTTCAAATATATTTTTGTGCTTTTATAAGCCCATTTTTAATACAAAAAATTCCTGAGGAGTGTAAAACGATTTTTGTTGGATTTATAGAAGCTGGATAAACTGTCTTCAGTGTGATCCATGGGGATCTCCCTTTCTAGCTTTCTGATGATTTTTTGGCCTTAGACTGTAGATAAATTAATATCTTCCTAAAGAAGGAGAATTTCTAGTTATTAATAAAGCTATTTCTTTTTAAACTGCTGTAAGTAGAAAATAATAGTGAACGTCTGTCACGCAGGTAAACTGTTTAGAGTTTTCATCTGCCACCGCACTATATTTACATCTCTCTTACTAAAGTCTGCAATGTGCTTTGCTGAACTACAGGCAAATCTCAGAGCGTCCACCCACGCAGAACGTGCTAAATTGCAAAAATCAGTTTGCAGAGTTGTGTCTGATAGACCTCTTTTAATTAAAGGTCTAACTGAAAGCAGACATTAAGCCTGTGAAACGTTTGCCTACAGAAAGGCACCAGACTTTCCCAACCTGTCTCCTGATCTTTGTATTCCCGTGGGTGATTCAGGATGGAGTTCACCAGCTGGGCTTTAAACACCCTTTATTTGACTGAAGGCATTTCTCGGTCTGGCGGTGGCAGAAGCAGGTCTCCCTGTCCACACCAACAGCAATCCTTCCCCGTTAGTCCTCTCTGTGTCGTTAATCCCACTCCAGGTGTAGGTGGTGGCCGGGCACCAGAGCTGGTGGACCACTGGCAGATGCTTTTTGCCTGTTTTTGCCACATGGTGTTTTCTTTCCCCAGAGGAAAATAAATTCCTGTTGGTTCCAAAATGCCTACTTTGTACGATGACTGCCCTCTTTCCTTTTTATCTCCAAAGAGACCCAGAGCGAGGGAATTGTTTGGATGCACAAAGCATTTCTTTTACAGAAGAGAAATGCTTTTGCTTGTAGGCTGTGATGCAATTCAGCTTTCTGCAGTATTAGTTTCCACTCTTTTTGTTTTTCACTGTCAGCAAGTGTTACCGTGTATACTACACTGCATTTTCCTGTCTGTGACTAAGGATTTCTGTGCTGGCCGAGGATGGAAATAATAGCAAAAAAAGGTCTTGGTGGCCGTGGGCCTTGTTCCTTTCAAAAAGCCCAATCCCATGGCAACAAGACCTATTAGAAGGTAGCGGCCTTGTCACCACAACTTTAAGTCCTAATAATTCACCCAAAAAGATAAAACGAAATGTGGCAACTTTATCTTGCTCAATCTCTTACATAAAGTCATTTCTCAGAAACTTGATCAGTGGTAGAGACAACAAGCATTTAAAGGGGAGAGGCTTTGAGAGGAGAAAAATCCATTCACATCCGAGTTTTGAAAGATGAGTGAAAGATGGAAGAAAACATGATATTACAGCAATCTTTTTGCTTCTCCTGCACAGCGAACAATTGAACCAAAGTTTAGGATTTTGAGATTTTTATGATTAGTGGACCAGCTGGAGATTTGAAATTTGCCTCCTCCTATCTGAAATAACATTTGCTTTATGAAATAATTATTGATTGCAAACACTNGAGGGGGGGGGGGGGGAAGTTGAAATACTCTTAATCAAAGCAGTCATATTTTGTTCAAAGACCATTTAAAAAAGCGGCCTATATTTAAAAGGTATGTTGTTTCCTAAAAGCCGGCAACGTGGTTTCACGTTTCTGTGACCTGTCCTGGCTTCTGTGCAATCGCATGAATGTAACTGACAGCGTGGGTTGACCTTAGATGTTGCGGAATCATTTGTCTGTTTAGTTATTATAAGTGGCTCTTGCCTATATATTTGTATGTAGTAAAGAAACGCCACTTTCTGCCCCTGTCGCAACAACAAGTGAAGGTGTTAGCGTGATATGAGATGGTTTGAGCTGAGCAGAAGCGGTAATACGGGTGCTGCTTCGATGCAAGATAAGCTGGAATTTAATTTTCAACATGAAACCCACCACGGGCCACCAATAAGGTTGCTGGAAGTAACACATGTAGGGTTGAACCCAGGATGTTTGGGGAATGTGGTTTGTCTCGGGGAAGGCAGGGGAGAAACTTCCACATCGCAAGCAGGGACCCATCCATGTGAGGTGTGCAGATCCACTGCTTTTCCAGAGCTGCCTGCTGTACAAGTTAAACTGCTGTAATTGGAAGACTTGAGGTCTGCTAGGCTGTCCAACGTCCTGCAGTCCCCTTCCACAGTACGAAACAGGTTTGTAGAGCAAGCGGCCGAGAAACGGGACAAAATACTGAGGGAAGCCAAACAGAAGACCGAAATGGCAACCGCAGATGAAGAGCTGTTTCACGGGGCTCCGCACTGTCCTTCCGAAGGCAGGTCGTGATGAGGCACCCCTCTCAGCCCTGCTCCTGTTCTCCAGCCCACGCACTCTTTCTTCTGGCGTTTGGTTAACAAACACTTGAGCAATAATCCCACAGGAGGGGCTGAGCCTTGTCTTTCAAAACAGCAGCGAGATGCACGCAAAGCAAGCTGAGGTTTATTTGTCACTGTCTTTAAAAAGGGAGGGGAAATTGTGGCCAGTTCGGTAAATGAATGCTAACACCTGAGCGCCCGACGTGGAAAAGGATGTAGCAGTTAATAAAAATAACCACGAAGCCAAATGGTTTCCTTTTCACGCTGGAGCTCTCCTTTTTGGTACTGGACACATCCTTGCAGGAGGCCAAGTTACTCTGAGACTGGATCTCCTTTCAGAGATAAGGGCAGAGTAATTTGTTTCCCTTTGATGGGGACATGCGTTAAAACATTCTTTGCCAGTACTTATATCTGTCTTTGTTCTTTTGTTGGTATGATCAGAAAAAGGACTAAAAGACTTTTTAGCCAATAATATAAAAAAAAAAAAAGCGAGCTTCTGAAGTTCAGTTTCTCTTCCCTTGCAAAGGTAATATCGTTACAGTACTTTGTGATCTGATGCACCCAAATTTCAGTGCCCTCACTGAATGTGAGCCTAAATTCTTTCATAAATGAATAGGTAGCTTCAACCTTGGTTATTTTAGTGATCTTGATATTCCCAGGGATAAGATTCTACTTTCACCAGTTATTTCTGATCAATTATGCTGGATATTAATTACTGTATATTAAACTTCTACAAACCTGTTAAAATCTGATTTTCAGTAAACTTGGGTCTGGTACCTGATTTGATGTCCGCATCAGTTTGTTCTAGTGACTCAAGTGAAAACCTCATAATAGCCTTTGTGAGAAAAATCAGATTAAGCTTTGTGCTTGGGGGAATGGATTTCTTTGGCCCTAAGCGATGTTGATGCTAGCGTGATTTTAGACATTGTGTTCCTGAGTCAAGCTGATGTGTGTGCATGCAGAGCAACTTAAAAATGTCTAATACTTCTAAAACTTTTCAATACTTGGCGTTAGGGTTTTTCTTTTACTTTCTTTCTACTTTGTTTTGCTGCTGCCTCTGGGTAATGAGCTACTCCTTTGGGTTCAACATCTCAAATTAAGTGTTTAAAAATGTCTTCACTACTGTAAAAAAAGCAGAAAGAGAAATAAAGGGCACACAACTCCTGATTGCAGTGGATACTTTTTGACCTGGATTGGTAAAAGTTGAGCACATTCAGGCTCTGTCCCAAAAAAGCACCTAGTTTGGGTAGCTGTATACAATTCAGTGAATAGAAAACTAAACTAGTTAGTTTAGTTGCAAAAGGAGTTTAGAAAAATATTTGAAATAATGAAATTGAGTTTGTTGTTAAAAGTATGGGGTTGTGTTTTTAGAGACAGAGTTGAGGGAATGATGGAAAGGCACAGAATCCTTGTAGTTGCTAGCACGGAAAATGCTTCGTGTCCGGACTTCTGCCTTCCAGGCTTTGTTAGTTTTTCCCCAGAGAGTTTACAATGCCCCTGTACTGAGCATGTTATTTACTGGAGCAGGGCAGTGAAAGAGTTATCCAGGCTGTGAAGAGGGAAGTGAGCCTTGCAAATCTAAGGCTTTTATTGTTTTCTTGTCTACTAAAGTAACACAGAAGATTCAGCTCTTGCTGCTTATGATGTGCACCCGTAATGCCCTACCCGTAACTTTGGAAGTGCAGAACAGGGATGTAGAAATCAGACGGACAAATACTGAGAGCTGCGGTCCTTATTACAGTACGGTAGGGCTGGTACCTGGTGGAACAGTGTGGGTGGAGAAGAGGATTTTGGCCACCTGCCTGACCTTCTGCCGGTCCCACAGTCCCAGGGACAGTGCTGCTGTGTGTCCTGACCTCAAGTGTACGGCATCCCACAGCACGGTCTGTGTGGCTTGGGTTGTGGCACCCTGCGGATATTGCATGAGATGCGCACACACGTCTGCTTGGGAAATCTCAGACAGAGATGGATAAACTCTCAGAACAGTAAAGAAAATGGAGTTATTCTTTGGAGCAGTAAGTGCTGCTCCTGGCTAGGGCGCTTTTGTAAAATGGCATAGAAATCCCCATTCTTAGCATAGTGGTTAGTAGTGATGGGGAACATGCCGACTTGCTCATGGTTGGTCTGTTTATAAGCTAGTAAGGAATCGGGGGTTTAAAAGGCTATAGAAATTGTTTTCTGCCACACACAGACGTACAAATTGAGGTATAGTATTTTAGCACAGATCATTAAGTCACTTGTGCAGTGGATGGGCACGAGGCTCCTCCATTACAGAGTTGCATTTCATTTTCCACCGAGTTCTCTGGTATTTCTTTATGTTATTCTGTTGTGGGTTCTGTTTTTGTTTTCTAAACTCAACAGGAGATCACATAAATACAAACGCCCACGCACAAGGTATGACTTGAGTTACCGTCGCACCCTGGAGAGTAATACCGCTTGCTGGTTTTACATGTCTCTCGTGTATGAGGATTTTCATGTGATGCTGCTCGAACAGAGCAACCGGGAGGCAGGAACAATGTCCCTCTATACGCCGCCGGGCCCACATTGTTCTGCGCATAGCCCACTGATGAACGTGAGATGGCAAAGTCATCGTCATTAGGCGGAATTTAATAGCAAATCAAAGTTCGAGGGGAGAATAGGCTGATCTCAGCTTTAGCCTCCCTTGGGTCCTGCTGAAAGATTAGAGGGAAAGAGCAGGGCCTTGCTAAGTTGAATGTATCAGATTGTTTTTCAGGAATAGTTATGCCTCTTGTAAACCCCTGAGAACCACCCAGTTTAACTCTTTGGAAAAACACATCCCACAAAGGCTGGGGAAGAGGGGGAAAGGGTCTGTAAAGGAGGGAAAGGTGATGCTTGATTTTATTTCTCTGCTACCCATTGCAGAAAGAATCATTTCAAAATTCAGAAATTCCAGTTTGTGTAAACTAAGCTACTATTTTCCTTAAGAAACAAGATCACTAATCTTTACTGCACATACGTGACCCAAAAGAGGCAGGCTGCAGGAGGACTGAAAGTATAACCTTTCCTGTTTTCCGTGTACTTCTGCCATCCCAAATCCCTCACCACTGGAAGATTTTTGTAAATTCTTTGTCAATTTTCTGCACAACCTCTCAAAATGCTGTATGTGGGGTGTGTGACAGCTGTCGCCACAGGGCAGCAAAGGAGTTAATGCAGAGTGTGAAGAGGGGCAGTGACCCCAGGAAAACTCACCTACCAGCACCTGTACTTCAGGATCAGACAAAGCTAACAATAAGAAAGCAAAATGCGTTAGGTGATCTTCCTCTTGTGGTCCCTGCAGTGTCACTAGGCACTGGCTCCTCGCCTCTTATTTCCAGCTCCCTTTCAGTCAAGGCAGTCGGTGAAAAGACAGTTGATGGCAGCTTGGCGTATCAGAACCCGGTGATCAGCTGGGTTGTCCCAGCAGCTTTATTCTTTTGTTAATGCATTGGGATGTGTTATGTAGCAGCGATAAAATCGCCGCAAAGAAAGCTAAACATCAGCCAGAGAGATCTCCACATAGATATGGAAGTAAAAAAACAACAAAATAGCCAAAACTGGCCTTGGGGCCCCTTTTTCTCCCTGCCTTCCCGGGAGCCTGACTGGGGGTTGTCTCCAATAGCATCTTGTACTCTTGCCATGTTCCTTGCAGCAATCTGGGCAGCTTCTTATAATCCAATAAACCTCCCCCTGAAGTCTTTCCAGGGCCATTTCTGTGGTTTCTCCAGTCACATCAGCAGGAACACCGGAACATGCCTTTTCTTCCTTTGCTTTCTTAGGAGAGGCAGAAGCTCTTGAGGATACAAGGAGATTTTGGGGTTTTTTTGGTGAATCTGTTACTTTATGTTCAGGAAATAGGTAGGATTGGAATACACTAGGGTTTTTGTGGATGCGTATCTTAGTTGGGTCTGTTTAGGTACTAGCTGCCAACATTTTGCAGTGCTGTTCCATGCAACAGGAACAGCCTCACAGTGTTGATATTTTTTCAATTTGATACCAGCCATTTCTGCCAATTCACATTATTGCAGAACTCAAAATTTTGTGAGTAGCATTGAAACTTTTTGGGTTTTGTTTTTTTTTCCCGTTTTGTTTTGCCAGGCATCTGCTCCAAAATTTATGTAACGCCTAGCAATCTCTGCTCTAGACCTTCTCGTCCTCCCTCCCAAGATAGCTTCAACTTTGCGACCAGAGGAAAGCTACCAAATAAGAAATTATACCCTCAAAGGATTTTTGCTATTAAATCCCTTGTTCCTGTTGGAATGGAATCCCAGTATTTGAAATGGACTAAATCTAGCCAAGTTACTGGTCTGGGTGAGGACATTATCCCCTTCTGTAACATCTGTGGCCCAATACCAAACGCAGACACCTTCACTGCATCCAACCTGGGGCTTTGATGAGTGTCAATCGCCACTCTCCTACAAGCGTTTCCAACAAGTCCAAAGCCTCAGTTTTTCAGCTAGGCATGTTAAAAAAAATAATAGTTTTTTGTTGTGCTCTAAATGTTTTGACAGTCGCTATAAAGATTCAGCCTGGTTTACCCCAAGGTCATTGGTACACTGCAGGTGTCTGTTGGCCTGGCCAGCACTGCCTGTACTGCATGGGGTGTCTGCCTGAATGTCAGAGCGGATTTAGCCCAAAACTTCTTATAAAGTGTCTGCAGATTGTGTTCCCTGAGTCAAAGCCACATCTCACAAAGGACCTTTAACTTACAGAAAGTCAAAGCGCACTCACCTGGGAAAAGGGTTTGAGCCAAACATTTTAGAATAAGAGACCCAGGATACAAAGGGCACCAGGAATAATTGCAACATTAGTAGGCAGAAAACTGTAGCTAACCATCCTGTCCAGAGAGGCATGACTTTGAATGCTGATCAAGGCTATTTTGTCTTGCTGACCGCTTATAGTTTTGAGAGGTAGACTCATGGGAGTCTTACTAAACCACTAACTCACCATGACTGACCCCAGTGTATCTGCCTTTCACACTACATGACTCTGCGCCAGCAAGCTTGAGTTTACTGATGTGTTTCAGACTAATTAAGGTTGGTTTTCTTTAGCATTTCTAATGAAATCCTACCTCCCTAGAAGTATGTGCGCACACACAAAAAAAGAGACCCCATCTGAAAACCGAAATGAAACAAGAAGAGCTACACAATGGTGACAAACTATTTTCTTTCTTTGCTTTATTAACCTGCATAAATGTTGAGTCTCTTTCCTAAATAGCCTTAGGCAGTACAGATATTTTGTGCTTATACAAAGATGAGGAAAAAAAGAATGCTCCCTTTTTCCTCAGAAGAAACACTGCCTTTGCAGTCTGTGTGGATTTCCAAGTTAAACCTGAACACTAAAAGGGGTCAAAGCATTTAGAGAAACACAAAGACTTTGGGGACAGTTCATGTTTAAAGAGATCCCTCCATAAGCTGAGAGTTTTCTTTCATTTGTTCTATGATTTTTTTCTGTCCAGTAAGCTACTTGGCAGAATGCACAATGAAAATATCCTCATACAAAAATACACTAATTCCCTGGCAACATTTTAAAACCCCATCCTACGTTCACTGTCATTACCAAATATTCTAAAAAGAGATGACAGGAAATATGTGGATTGCCTCATTAAGAAACGTGATCTGCCCCTAAAGTTTTGCTTGTTTTTTATTATTTAAACCTCTATTAGGAAATGGAGCAGCAGGGGAGCCTTTTGGACACAAGGTGTGTGATGAACGAGAGCGAGCGTAGGGATGGTGCCCTTGAGTTGGGACTGTCATGCGCGCTTGTTGAAAAGCAATTGCAAATCTTACTTCAAAAACGGGCTTAGGGCTACCCTCCCCGACCCAGAGGGTTCTTGGCAATCTGAGACGGGTGCTGGGGAGCCAAGCGGGTGCTCACGCTGGCTCTGTGCATGCAACCCAGGAAGAAAATCAAGACCTGTGCCAGAGCCCTGTGCACTCCAGATGCGAATGCTTTCAGGATATTTTGGGCCCAGAACATCAAAAAGGATAGGTTTCCTGACCTGTAGATGTCAGTGTTGTGTACTTGTACCTGACACCACGCTTGTGAAATTCCACTCGTCCATCTAGGCAGGGTTCTCAAAAAAAAAAAAAAAAACCACAATTGGGCAGAGGTAAAAATAGGCAAATTTTCCACTGTATGTGTGTTTATGCATGCGTTTGCGTGTATAGATACAGCATAGAAAAAGCATAGCTATATATTGTATAGTATATTGATTGTCATTTGCTCGTTACCTAGGTCAGAAAGTCTTTTGTAGTATGTAGCTAGTTACCATACCTATGGTACCAATATAAGGAATTAGTCTGGTAATATTATATGACAATGTATATGTTACCTATTTCTAAAGCAAGAATTGCCATGATACACTCGATATTAGAACTTGGAAGCTTTTTGGTTTTCTACAGTATTAAGAATACTACTATAGGATGCCAGGACATGCACGTCCTCTCTCTCTCCTTCTCTCTCCCTATATATATTGTAAATCAGTGGCTGGGGGAAAGGGAGTAACGGTGCTCCCACCATGGCATTTGAGTTCTCAGTTCATGAAAAGTGCACTAGACATTGCCTGTAAATATAGTCCCTTAGAGTTTCAGAACAGAGAATAAAAATCTAAAAGAGTAAAAATGAAAATTTGTCCCGCTTGTTGCAGAGAAACCAGAGAGTTATAAAGGACCTCTGAAAAATATTAAGTTTGGGGCAGCACAATCACATCACAAAAGATTTACCTTCACTCTGCAAACTCAATATAAGGCAATAACAATCTATTACAAGCAGAGCAATACAACGTCAAAGGAATATTTAAAAGAACTAGACAGAACCTTTAAATCACCAAAATTGAGTTAGGTTCTCCCAAAGGAAATACCCTGGGGACAATTCCAAGCAGGATTTTCAAAAGGTGTTGTTCATTTACCAAAAGCTATATTTAATGTGTATCTTAAATATAACCAGTAATCTGGCTTCTTCTAAAAACCTAGAGGGCAGTAAGCAAAAGGCACCCGTCCTCAAGGAACGATTGGGGTGGCAAAATGATAACAATCGCTGTCTACAAGCATGTCCATGTGTCCCCTAGGTTAACATAAATGATTCTGTTGTAAAGCCTCTGTCTCTGCATCAGGTGTGGAAATAAGACAGAGAATATCTGTCATATATACTGTCCCTTAAGTGGGCAGGTCAGTCCGTAGAAGGAGATGGGATACGTACCATTTGTCTCCGATAGTCTAATTCCAGAAGTGACAAAACCAGCAGGTATAGTGAAGGATGGAGACTCAAGCAACACACCAGCCCTCCAGGCACAATTCTGGTTGATATTTCTTTTTCAGTTGGTATTTTTTCTTGCCATAAGTAAGGATCTATAAAACAGCTGTAGTTTGGTAAACTGTTGAAAGGAACCGGCACTGATGCTGCATCAAATATCCCTCTCTTCTGAAACATAACTTCTTAAAAGGTTCCCTTGCTTGCCTATTCTGCACAATGCAACAGTTTGTGGCTAGAAGTAAGCAGGCATTGCCACAGAGCGATGGAGCAGTCTGACTTGCAAAAGAAGCTGATCCTGGCTGCAGTGGCAGAGCTGATCGCATGGACGCTGTAGGACACTGTGGGAATCATGTCAGTGCAGCACAGTTGCCTGTGCCCTCTGTGGGCTAACGCTGCAACAGTGTGGAGTGCCCCAGGGTGGGATGACGAGCCTGGCTCCCAGGGACACTGGAGCAGCAATCCTTTCAGAAAAATTCCCCAGAGCTCCCTGCGTGAGTCTAAAATCCAGCTGATAAGTTAGCCACTACCTATGCCATATTAACTGCTCAGATCCCTTGTGGCGTCAATACAAAATCCTATTGCAGCTCTTGACTAGGGGCATATATAAGGTTTTATTTAGCCCACAAACAAGAAGAGTGCCTGTCTAGTGACCAGGACCACTACCCTTTGCACACAGGCTGGATAGGAACTTCGCCTCCTCAGTAATGAGGAGAGATGAGACACAGCTCATGCCTGTTCTCCTGCTTTTCCAGGTGCTGAAAGATGGACAAAAGTGAGCTTGATTGTCGTAGAACAGAAACCAGTGATGAATAAACTGTTTCTCTTAATGACCAGAAAGCACTTTTACCAAGGAGGTACTAACCTCTGTATAGACAACTGCTAGGATAACTAGATTCTGATGCTTTGAAAACATTCAGCAAAGAAAACCAGGTTCAAGAAGGTGACCACAACAAAACAACCTTCTTCACCTCTGTCTCACCAGTACCTTCACTCTGAGGTGTAACAGAGTATGTAAAGAGCCATTAAGGGGGCAAAATAGGAATTATTGTGCACCTACGTTTCATGAGAATTTGATTCCAATTAATAGAAGGGGCAGTTTGGTAGTTAACTAAACTGCGTTCAAATCAAAGGTAATTCAGAGCAGGTCATGGGATTGGGTTAACTGCAAAAAGCCTCCTGCTTAAATCCCCAGGTGATACCTGACACACCCAAGCCCCAAGCATTAACTTTTTAGATGGGAGTCCAGAAGATAAGCTCAGAGTCACACAGTGGTCTCTTTGCATTTGGCCCAAGAACCAAGCTTCAAAATACAAACAGGCTGTCCTGCACAGAGGGTGAAATACTTAAATGTCAGAATAGTATTGTTAAGGCTCTATCTGTATGCATAGCAACTATCGTGTGTACAGCAGAGAATAGAGCTTGCTTCATGAAGGCAAACGGGAATAAAAGCCCCGTATCCTGTTTTAACCATTCCCAGGTGGCTTAGAAAAAAAATTCTTTAGCAATTAAAATGTTGTTGACCTCAGTGACATGTGTATCACGTCTCTCAAAACCAACAGTAAATATACCAAATGTTTATGTAAATACATATGTTTAGTGCAAGTACTAGTCAACAGAAGAAACATGTCCTTAACAGCTGACTAAAAACTTTCTGCCTTTTTTAAGAGGGTATTGAGAGAGATTTATTAACTTCTGCTTTTTTCCATGCTCTTCAAAGGGACTATTGTAGGACAGTGGGCCACATAATCCCGTGTCTTTACACTGTGATGCATAGGAGAGGGGTGGGGAGTGCAAGAAGCCAGGTTGTTCCCAGATGTCTGTGAAAGAGCTGGGTACCACTGTAATACATATGTTTAGGTGATACGACAAGTGTTTTCTGTCCTGAAAACGGCCTGGGCACACCAGGAAAATAGGCTGTGGTGCATATTCATCTCCTCTGACCTAGGTACTCTGGGGAAACAAAGACGCCTCTCCACTTCCACGGGTGGGGGGGTCTCTGCCTGCGCCCTGTTTCATGACACTGAGAGTGCACTGGTAGCCGCTCCGAGGTTTTCCTGTACACAATAGCATGGGAAGTACTGGACACGTTGCTGCAAAATTAACTTGTAGTTACGTCCCTGAGCTGGGTAGTCCCACGCACAGCGACAGAGTTAATGCAGTGGTGTTACACCCCTTCGGCATGAGGCAGAAGTGGGCTGGGTGCCCTGCAGTCAAATTTACCATTCCTGGGAAGCAACGTGGTTCCCTGTGTGAGCTGGCTCTTGGGGCACGTTTCTCCCCTGATGGTCTCTCGCGTTTGTGGGATCACATGAAGGTAATGGGAATTCCAGGAACTGAGAAAGCTCGGTGTATTTAAAGGAAGGCATTTTGAGTATTTAAAGGAATGTGAAGAGGAAAGTGTTGCATTCATTTTGCTGCTATGTAGAGAAGTTCTCTGAGAAGGTGCTGGGTTAAAAAAAAAGGAGTTATTTAGAAGCGTAGTTCCCTTCAGTTCCTTTAAGGGAATAAGCTTGGTGCTTATTATCTATTTATACGACTGCACCTGTGGTGAGACAGGGAAGAGGAACAAAGAGAACTGCTCCAGCAGAAGGAAGAGGACATGGGAATAGTCCTGAAGAAGTGCTGCCAGGGCAGTCTGGAGCAGGTCTGGTAGTATTCCCTCTGTTAGGGGTCTGGAGCCTCCTGGAAGGTAACTCAGGAAACAGATATGGCAGGAGATGTGACAGGAAAGGGGATCTCCTCATCAGTCAGAAAGAAAAGTCAACTGTAGTCAGGGCTAGGAACAAAACTTCTGAGAGAAATTACTTTAGGGGAACAAGGTCTGCTCCTGCCTCTCTCTTCCTTTTTACCACCAACCTTGATTTCTGTAGTGTTTAGCAGAGACAAGGATATTTTCATATCTCCTAATGAAGGAGTTAAAAATGAAGTATTTTGTAGCTAACTTTCTATATGTACGATTAGTGTGTGCGAAATATCTGTTGGACTTCCCCTGATTTTATGCTTTTGTTTTGCCTATTTTTTCATGTGGTGGCTACACAACTTAAATTTTTTTTGTAATTATTATTTATTTATTTATTTAAGAGAAGACAAAAGTTTCATTGTTCCAATTCTTCTCTGCTTTGTATCACCAAAACCCATGCAACCGTATTTGCTCTGCCGAACTTTAGCATCTAGATGCACTTGCTTGTAGGACAGAGATATATTTGGCCATGAGTCTGTAAAGTCCAAATATAAGTTGCTGCAAGATAAATGTCATTCCAGTGTAACATTTTCTGCAGTCTTCATTTCAGATAGGATAAATGTCAGTTATGGAAGTAATCTCTGGAAATTAACCTGAACCTGAGAGTTTTCAAAGTCTGAAGTTGTGTGTGAGCTCTTTCAGAGACAAGTTTTAACTGTTGTCTGTTCAACTTCAGCACTGTCCTGACCACCATTCTGACTCTGCTAATGATGTTCAAATTCTAGGAGGCTTAGTCCATTGAAAGCTTTGCTAAATCTGGGGGAAATTGTTGCAAAAGAAGGTATTCCTAACTGTGAGGGAGTCTGGCAGAGTCTTGATCAATAATAGTATGTGTTTGAGCAATAGATATATTCAGACTCACAGCTTTTTGTCCATAAATCATCAGGTGTGATTGTAGGAACAAGACAGAGAATCTGAATCCGTGTTAAACGGAAAACAGAATCAATCTCTCTCTCTCTTTGTTTTCTAAGAATGAAGTTTGTAAGTTAGGCTGCAAAAATGTTATGTGCTCTTTCTGTCTTTTTTTCTTGGCGTACTGTCTCTGTGGACCCAGTTGCAATAGGTCATCCCAGTATAGCCAAGGCAGAGAGAAAAGAAAAATAGAAAGTTGTGTACTTTTTCCTGAATTGAGGATAACGATGGATATGGGGCAATGATGAGAATGTACCAGTCCCACAAAAATATCTGGCATTGAGTGAATTGACATAGGATGCTCCCAGTCTGCTGAGAGGGAGAGAGAAGGGAGAGGGGGTGTGACTTCAGTGGCAAGACATGTAGTATTGATGAGAAGAGACGCATCTCCCCTTCTACTTGTTTACCCAAATCTCTGTCTGTAACTCCTGTCATCAGTCATTTGGAAGCCCAATCTTATCATCCTCTAGAAACAGGCCCCTTTTGAAACTCCATGAAGTCAGAGATTCAACTGCAAGGAGACTATTGAAGGATAAAGTGTTTCTCCACCAACATTAAACAAGTCCCTGCCGATCAGGACTGTTGGCAGGGAAAGCAGTTTCCCCTGGAAAATAAAAGGTGTGTTAATGAAACCCCTTCAGACCTAAGAAAGCAGTAGGTGGGTAGGTGTTCCCTCATAGTGCTTTTGTTTTCACTTCTGTGATGCTAATAGTTTCCCTCTCTAATTTCTCAGCTAATTAGCTTATCTTTTCCATGCAGGCTGGGGGAATGAAAACATAGCTCCTGCTGGAGCTCTCTGATGGTCAGGCAGACATCTTGAGAACACAGATCGAACTGATAGTAGGCTACTTTATAGGCCCTTAAGAGCCACTAAGAAACTAGCAAGGCCCATTAGACTTTCTGTCATGCATATGATGAGAAAAATATACCAGCATAAAATCCACTTTATTGTCCTACTATGACAGCAGCAGCTATTGTGCTGGGAAGCTTTTTGGAGGGTAGCTCCACCTCAGTGTTTCTGCTCTGCTGGCTGGTGGGGTTTCGGGGATGGTATCCAAACAGAGGGGGCTTTGTGATAGGCTATCAGTGACCCATAAGGAGTACAACACACAAACCGCTGGTTTGACAAGAGGGAAAAGATCAATAAAAGCAGAGGGACCTCCTTCAGTTTCCCATTTCAAGTCTTAACATTTACTTCCTCGCACAAAGATTGGTTTGGAGAGCTGGTACTACCTTATATTCCCGGCTCTTTTCATCGCGAGCAGAATTTAGTTGGCTTTTCTTAAGGGCATTTCTCCTTTTCACTTTCCTCTCTGTTACCTTTAAACAGACAGGAGAAAATATTGCACTTTAACAGGGGTCCACATTCACTTTGTAGCACTACTATTTTGCATCTACTGAGCTAGAAATTAATGGTGAATGATACTTTTTGCCTAAAGTTCTGTTTTATAGTCTAAGTAATCTATAAAGAAAACAAGCAATTACTCGTTCTTTTGTCTTCAACTCATTGCTAAATAATTATTTGTCCTCCACTTTGCAGTTGTATTGGAATTTATGTGCTAGAGAACCTGGAAGAGCTCACAGAGTTTCACAAACTGCCTTTAAGACTAATTCAGACAGATCTTTCCCAGAACTCCCTGTGAAAGCAACTGTGGTTCTTCTGTCATCAGGGCCCAGCTGACACTACGTGGATAGCTTCAGTAGTCAGCATGGAGTTACCTGCACCAAGTTTCGCCAGAGCACCGAGTTAGCCCTTTCCCTACCCCCCAAATGTTCACGGAGCACAAACGCTCAGAATTGCCACTCTTAGTTTTTAAAAATTCCCTTTGGTTTGGGCTTGTCTCAGAAAATGCCTGGAAAGTGGCCAGGTTAGTGAATCTGGGTTGATTTTTGACCTAGTAAGCCTCTTTTTGGAAGAACTTTTTCCTCTTAGCCCTTCCCTTCTCAACACAATCTGTGCCGGCAAGTGTTTTAGTTCCTCTCCAGTGAAGCATAACATTTATGTGAATTCACGTGTTCTAACCTCTTGAGCATGGCCATCATGAGACAGTATTTCTATTTCTGTTCATTCAGGATGGACCCTGGCTTTTTATGGGAGTCCTAGTTGAATTTCTGACCCTAAAAGATTAGCCAAGCAAAACACTTGGGGATGTTAGACATGACGTGTACAGCCCTAACGACATGCTCAGAAAGGGCCTGATGGTACAGCCAGTGGCTCACAGCTACTGCTTATTCTTAATTGCTTATTTTCCAGATGGGTTTCCAGACTGTTGTGCAACTTCTCCTGCCACCACTCTTCTTGTGCCAGAGGAACCGAGGAGACTTGTGGCAGAGGAGACTTGCGTGAAGGCCCCTTGCAGAGCTATTTTGTTTTATTCCAGGTGCTGGCCAAAGATGATAGCTGATAGGTGATGTGGCTTTTTCCTTAAAAAACTCAAAACATTATCATGTCAGTGTTGACAGATCTTACCAGCCTGGTAATGCTGGGACTCAATTTGGCTTTCTGAATGCGTCAACAGAATCTACGGCTGATAGATGCTTCCAGTATGACTCTGAAATGCGTTTTAATGTGGTTTTTTATTCAGTAGCACTAAGAGTGCCTCCCTATTAAGACCGTGTTCTGCACTTCATAGAGATGTTCACTGCTTGCTTACATATGAGGAAAGTGAGATATGTCTTTTCAAAGTTATTTTTCAGTTAATTTTCCAAGAATTTGTGTTAAAATATTGATGGTTTTGCTTCATGACAGACCATTGGTTTTGTTTTCCTGATTGAACTTTGGAATAGAGTAAGTTACCTTGACCTTAAAACTTAGTGAAATTTGTGCAATTATGTTTAGAGAACTCCAAGAAGTGTCGACCCTATGTTTAACATACTTCACTAGTCATCAGAGGCCAATTCATAATAAGGGAATCTCTGAAAAATATTATTCTTTCAAATGACTGCCAGCTCCCCTTCATCTCAGACCAAAGCAGAGAAAACCACCAGCCTTTACTTTCTGTTTAGTACTATAGTTTTTATCTAAGATCTGCATTGGTATTTTTCCATCCTCAAAAAAAACCCAGCAAAATATGAGCAAAGCAACAGCGCTCAGATTTCTCAATTCAAGTCTGGATTGATAAAGCTGCTGCTCTTTGGTCAGCAAGTGTGTCTGTGGTACAAACGTGGGAGCGTGTATCTTTTGCAGCCTCTGCTCCACCAGCCCCCTCCATCTGTGAGAGCAGGCAGAAGAATGCGAAATCCGGGGAATCCGAGTCCTTCTGTCCTTCTCTGCCTGTTTTCTTTCCAGTGTGTGTATGGGGTGGCTAAAGTGTTACCTGTGAACAGGCATTTTTCCCACTTCAGCAAAGATGGATTCTGTGACTGATAAAGCCAGCTTAGAGTGGAAGCAAAACTGCTCTCTGACTGGGGTAATCAATCACAACTGCTGAAATTAATCCACGCATAAACGCTGAGCTCCAGCTTTCAACTCTCCACTGGCTGTGATGTCTGATTTTTATTTTCATCTCTTAATCGCAGAAATATAAAACTTATATTTGAAAATGTTCACATTATTTCTTGGGCTGTTCCTGAGGTTTTAAAAGGCACACTGAGTTACTTCGCACACAAGGTATTTCTGGTCTCTACAACACACTGCTTTACGCCAAATTCATAACAGTCCCCAACAGGAGTTTCAAACAAATCAGTAAAATACATAAACAGTCATGGCAGAAGGTGACGTAGTTATCAAAAAATACTGGTTTGTGTCCAACTAGCTTGAGGTAAACAGTCTTTATTTTGATCAGAAATGTATATTACTCTTAGTTCATTTTAAATTTTGCTTTGTTGTAATTTACATTATTTATGGTGGACGNTTTTTTAACGCCCTGAAACTTTCCGTATGATTTAAAAGCAAACTTTTCTTTTTGATTCGAGCTGCTGGTAGAAGGCTCTGTCTGAGGGTGAGAATTAATGCCGACTGCCCTGTCCCCCGCCAGGCTGCGCTGACTCCCTCCGCCGTCCCTGCAACCTCTCCCATGCTGCTAAGGTCCATGTCAGACAGAGCCCCCTGTCATGTTCCCCTTTCACTCGCTGCTTTCTTCTGAGAGCTGTCACCACCCCCTGGAAGCACATCTTCAGCGTAGACACAGGCTCCTACCAGCCCCGGCGGCAGGCTGGAGATGTGAGAGTAAAATTTATGTCCAGTGGGACCTGGTTTTTAGCGGGTGTGTTTGAATTTGGGGTTATTGCAAGACAGGCTGCGCTTGCACCGAGTATGGGAAACAAGCCTGCCCCGAGGGCAAGCACAGAAACTGCTCCCGGCGAGTCCTACCTCCTCCCACTGAGACTGCACTTCACCAGGAGATGTTTAAAAAGTCTCTGGGAGAAGTTTCCTTGAATGCCGAGAGGCAGGATTGTCACCTGCAGTATAATTTGTAATTGCTTTGCCTTGGTCGGTTATGAATGGCAAACGTGTTAACATATCCCTTTTAACATATTAAGAGGAATTTGAAGTGTAAGCAGCCAAGCACACAAAAAGCAGGAGGTACTGGAGGGAGACCACGTGCGTATCTGGGTTTCTGTCCCTTGGCATACACTCACCCTTACTCTCTCAAACTGGTAGGCCTTTGTTTTGTTTTGTTTTGTTTTTAAAAAGGACAAATGATGTCCTTATCACTAAAATTTCATGAGTAACAGTACTGGGTGCAAGTGCCCAGGTGCTGGCAGCACCTCAGTGAGGAGAGGCCAGGGGCTTACCCATGCTGGACATAGGCGGTGCCAGCCAGCTCCAATGGACCTACTGCGGGGACCTACTACTTCTAAAAAAATGTATTTAAGGAAGGGCAAAAGGCTGCCCAGCAGTGAGGAGTGAGGAAAAACAGCGTGAGAAACAGCCCTTCAGATATGAAGGTGTGAAAGGAGGAGGAGGAGGTGCTCCAGATGCTGGAGCTGAGATCCCCATGTAGCCCATGGAAGGCCCATGGTGGGGCAGGTTTATCCTGCAGGACTGCAGCCCATGGGAAGAACTCACGCTGCAGAAGGGAAAAAGTGTGAGGAGGAAGGAGTGGCAGAGAGGGGCTGTTATCAACTGATCACAGTCCCCCAAATCCATCCCCCCAGCCGCTCGGGGAGGAGTTGGGAATGAAGAAGTGAAGTTGAGCTCGGGAAAATGAAGGGCATAGAAGGTGTTGTTTTAACTTCATCTTTGTTTCTCACCATTCAAGTCTCTTTTAATTGGCAGTAAGTTAATCTGGTAATTGGTAAGTGATCTCCCTGTCTTTATCTTGATCCACGAATTTTTCCATCTTATTCTCACCCCCTGTCTTGTGGAGGAGAGGGAGTTAGAGAGCAGCTGGATGGGCAGCTGGCAGCTGTCCAAGGTCAACCCACCACAGTAACACACAGATTTGGAAGGCAGGGGCAAAATTTTATTCACTTCATCTATTCACTATATATTAGTAATGACAAAGGACTTGCAAGTTATGCCAGTACTGCAAAAAAAAAAAAACAAGTCCAACAAGGTCTCCACAGAGGCAAAGATAGTGAAGAAAATTCTCCATGGTGAGAAACTGTGTCATATATTTCTATTAGATCTTCCTAACCTTGACCAACCGCACAGCTTTCTCATCCTTTTTTGACCCTGAACTTTCCTCCAGACAAAGAGTATAATAGCTTTATTTTTGTTTTGTTTTAAGACGGAACAACCTCTTCGAATGGCTGTCATTGGAGGCTATTTAAATTCAAGCCTCTCTATATGCTGTCAGTTCAGGACTGCTGCCAATAAACATGGAAGAACCTTGCATGAACTGAATATTTCTCAACTTTATTAGAGTAATTCACATTTGGACCCTTTCCCTGGCCGCACACCTCTCTGCCCTGAATCTCTATTTCCTTGCCAAGTCATGTAAGCCTCTGATCTTTTTTCTCAACTAAATTTCCAGACTCAAAATAGAAAGTAACATAAAAGTTGTACCGTTAGCCTGCATCACCCCTTCTCACCCCTTCATGTCACAACTGAGCTCAGCCAAGTTATAGACTCAAAGCAGAAGCTTCTTGACTTCCAGAGTAAGGGACCTTGTGGCATGCTTGTTTTCCTGAAGTGTCCTTTTTGTTAGCATTCGCTTTTCTCACGTGGCTTCCAGTGTCAACCTTCTGAGCATGATTCAAACCCGTTCTTCCAAACATTTGTATATGAGGTGAGCTTTGAGATTCAGATGATTTGTTGCTGTCTAGGTGGGAGGTAACTTCATTAGTATGTTGGTGTGTTTCCATTCTTGAACAAGGTGGGCAGCTGTTGTAGTTTCTCCATGTATTAATAAGATAGGATGTGCAGCGTATGCCATGGATTCAGACTTGTCCACTACAGTTTAAGAAAAATTGTCTTGTATGACAGGTTAATTCCAATTTTAATCAAATATATCAAATCATCCTACAAATAAAAATGGATTAATTCTATGAACATCTTCTTTATCTTTAACGCTACATAAATCTCTTTTCCTAAGAGGAAAGAGTCATTTGGGCCCTACGAGCCTACATGGTTAGGGGTGCTTACGAAATGTAAATGGCAATGTTTTTCCTACGCATGCATTTTCCCAAGTTAATGAACTAATAATAGGATTTGTTCTAATAGGCAAAAGAATTTACAAGTCTCAGTGAGTTGAGTTAAACACAGGTGAAAAATGTGGGGTTTGTCTTCTCTTGCTGACTTGCGTGAAAATCACTGTCTGTGCTTTTGTAGCCGTGCACAGTAAATCCGACTGAATTTTCTTTCCTTCTTGAAAAAATAAGGCTTTAATCTCTACCTGGTCCTAGTCTCACTCTGGTCTATACATCTCAGTTAGAACTCTATAAAACTGTCATACAAGTTGGTGAGTGTGTTTATACTCTTCTCCAATCTGTGCAGCTTGGCTTTAAAAGCCAAGTATTTTCTACAGTTTATGCAAAGACCATTTCCTCTGCCCCTAGACAGTGATGGCAGGAGCCATACAGGTATCCCGAAAGATTTAACCAATGCAAGTTACACTCATATCAGCCAATGTTTATTAATATCACGGGGAGTTACTCAAACTTACTAGCATCATGCTAAAAGGTTAAATGGGATAAAATGTCATATTCGGGTCCATGTTCCTTATGTCTCAAATACTTGATTTTGGCTAACCAAAATCTACAATTAAATTTCACATAGTTTAAAAAAAAAAAAAGGAAAAAAAAGCCAGGCAGTAAATGTTTTCTGTGAAAGCAGTGACGTCCTCCAAATGGACGGTGAATATCTACTGCTTAAAGGTCCTTCTGCACTAAAAGTTAAGGGGACAATCATAAACTATAGTTGCATTTAAGGGGTATTGCACAAAGCTGTTTTTGACGCATACTTTTTATAGGTTGGTTATTCTGATGGATCAATCTTCTATGTGAAGATGGATCATTTTAACGTAGCATGGAACAAATTTGCTCATGTTTGAGGTTACCAATTGTACAGAGGTTTAAAGACTTCAGTTATTTTCATCACCTGACTGCTAAAAATGACTAAGAGAAATACTGAAAATAGGACTGTAAATTTAAAATTGCAGCCTAAGGAATAGCTACTGAACATTGTTCAGTGATAAAGGAGCAATTTTTGCAATCCAGAATGAGAAACTGTCTAACATTGGCAGCTTGTAGTGCACAATATAGTCATAGGAAGCAATGTATAACGTATTTATTTGAAGAACAAAGACCACTTTTTGACAGAAAGGAGCGAAAAGAGGGGGAAGAGTGTGTGAAATGTTGCCATTCAAACAATGAGTTTGATGAGCTGAGAAGCAGTGTCCCAGGATGTACCAGCTCTGTGGTTAAGGCCTCACTCTTATTTAGCCTTACAATTTTTGTTGAAATTTAAACACAGTTGATAGACAGACAAAGTAGTATCACAGTTCATGGTACCTAAGATCTACTTCAGGTTTCCACAACTATTTCTCTATCTAGTGGTGGCTAATGCAGCTGTGGAAGGTATGTCTCACTGCGGTTTCAGAAGTAGTCACAGAAATGTGGCCAAAGAGTTTAAGCGTTGAACATGTTCTTGGTTTTCAGGCAACATAGTTGGTTTAGTATCTAAAATTTCTTTTTGCTGTTATGAGATCAGAAGCTTTTAGACACAAAAAAAGTCTAAAAGTGGTCACACCAGGAGGGATAGGAGTGGGAGTTCATTCCCTATCAAACAAGATGTTATTTCAAGGCAGCTAAGAGTCCAGTACTCCATCCTGGTCCAGTTAAAAGGCTACTCTGGAGAGAGGCAGATTTTATGATATGGAGCAGATTCTTTCTCCGTCACTTCCAAGAAAATCCTGTCATTCTGTTTGTTTTAGTAGCATTTTCCAAACACACACTGTAGTACAGATCAGCACGGAAATGAGCAAGTCCTCTCTTAGACTCACACGTTCCACGTTGAGGGTTTTCATAAAGATTTATAGAAAGCTACCCTTATGAGGTTATTCTCAACCATTTGAAGAGGAAAGAGTTTTTTCCCCCATGGTGGCAAAGCACATCAACTGTTTTGGAGAACAGGAACTTTTTTCACCTCCCACCCCCCATACACACATTCCCGGGTAAGCGCCAGCATGGATACTAGGTACTGTTCTCTTAGTATTGTTTCTGTTTTTACTAATTACTCAGGCTCATGGTGCACCCTCTCAATGCAGTCTTAAATCTATCCTTTGCTTCCCCAAGGATCTCAGCAAAGGCACGCTTAGGAAATACCTGCCAGTCATTATTTTTCAGGCTGCTAGGAAAACGATACTCTTTTCCTTCCAGGTTCCCAATGAAATAGTTTGCTTAATGTTCATTTCTCATTGCAGTTAATTACTCCAAATCAGACACTTCACTTTTCTTGAGATAATAGTCTTCTAAAAAGTGACTTTTTCTAGCTTGGAACAGGAAACTGTGTTGAAATAGAGAAAACTGGGTGGCTTTTGAGATAACACCAAATCCTCTTTCACATTAGAGTTTCTGTCTAGAGAACTTCTTAGTCTTCTTACCCTTCCTCCCTATTCCTCTTTTAAGACACATCACAACATTTAAAAATTTTTCCCTCAGCCTTTTTGTTTATGTTTAAAAGTAATCTTTAGCACTAGCAACTTTTTACAATTTATAGTTCCACGTGACATGCTACTTTCGACACTTGTCCTAACATGGCTTAGGGAAGACTTATATTTGGTTGATTCCTCTAGACTATCCAGTCTTGAAGACTGGAAGTCTTCTATTCAGTAGGATTTCGGCATCATTTGCTTGTGTTTCAAAGCTGATCCATCCGGATTTGGAACCAGGTATTGGTACTGTGTTTACTGATAGTAAATGCATGGGTTGCATGCATCTTGGGTGGTAGATATTTCCAGTGTTAAGAACTATTAAGAGCAGTGGCTCCCTGTGTTTCAGGTGACATGAGCTTCAGTTTATTCCTGACTACTATGGCAGAAAGCCTGGGACGTGTTGGAGTAGTTTGAACCAGCTTAATGCACTGATCCAAGCTGCTCACAAAGACCTTCCAGCTTTGAGTACCTCTTACATCATACAAGTGCCACCATTTCTGCCGTGTTTCTTAGCTTTTAACAGACAGTAAGTGGGCTTATTAATTGTCCCTCCTTTGTACCTTTGTGTTTGAATGTAAGCCTAAGGTCTGATGAGGACAAATAGAGAGATTCTTTCAGTAAGCTTTTGAAAAAAGTCTTCAACCACATTCTCCTTGAATGCAAGGAGATGGTTTCTTCACCCCAACATGAAGTAGCTGCATGGAACTCCTTCCCAAAGGATGCTGGGGATTTGAAAAGTTTACATGGGTTCAAGGGGAGAATAGAGAAATGTTTGAAAGACAGGTCCATGGAGGATTAGTAAATATGACAAACCACATCCTTCCTGAGAAATCTTCTGAGCTGACAGCAGTCCGAGGCTGAGATAGTAGCTGGGGAAATTGCCATATACTTTGTCCTTTTCCCAGTCAGGCACCTACTTCTGGCCACCATCAGAGATGCTGGCCTAGAGGGGGCTGAATAACATGGCCTTTGTTGTGTTCCCCAACCACATTTGACATCGCTCGTTGTAAGACTCCACTAACTCAAGATCATCTTCATATTTTGCTTTGAACTTCTTCCTCTCTTTAGACTCTGCCTGAAGCAAGCTTTCTAACCCACCCATTAAGTGCCAGTGAAGGATAGAGGCCACTTTGCATCCCCTTCAGGGGTGCAAGCTCCAGGGAAGTTTGCTCTTTTCATCACATAGACTTACCTAACATAGCACGTATATTAGCATACATAAAATGTTTTAGTATAGATTGCTGCAACGTAACCTATCATCAAATATTTTACTGATGTGAAATGCCCTAAAAGAGGGAATGATTTTATTTGCCACCCAGATTAATTTCCAAGAGACATGTAATGTAGAGTCTCAAAAATTGCCTGCTTCATAAAAGGCAAAGCTGACAGATGCAGGTTTTGTGGCTTTAAATTAAAAAACCTTGTAAAGTTATATATATAAATAAAAGAGAATGCAATGCTCTAAACCAAAAGCAAATAAAAATTCAATGGGCCTTCATATACTGGTGTTTGTACTCAGAAAGCAAGGTTTAATAAAATTCTTTAATTTTAGGGCAGAAGACATGTCAAGTGCAGTTTACATTTCTCAGCCAATAATCATATTTTCTTGCAAGTGGCTGATACATTTATTTTTTAGAGACAGACACAACAAATAATAAGGGTTTTTATTTGAGAGGAGAAACAAGCATTTTTATCAAGATGAAAGGGGTATAATAAATTTATGAGACCTCACATACAGCTATAATATAATAAATTAGGAGGATTAATGGAATTGTGGGCTACAGTAACCCTCACTAGTAGAATGCCTATTTTATGGAGCTTGATAATATAGTTTATCATTGACTCCATGGGAATTCCCACAATATATTAGCTGTGGTGTAACAATAAAGCACACACAGTAAGAGGCATGTCTCTTTTGACACACATTCTCTTCCCACACTTATTTTACCAGGGAAACAACTCCGGTGCAGTTTAATTAAACTGCACCGCAATGAATTAGTCCAGGTCTTAGCCCCCTGACAGTGAGGAGCCTGGCATTACCACAGGGGGCTGTCCCCCCGTGACACCAGAGACTGCAGAAAACCTGGGAAAAAAAGTGTAGGGTCTCTCAAGTGACACTGTCACTGTGCAAGGCCCTAGCTGTCAATCACAGGACCTGAAAAAAGCTCAGACCCCTTTGCATTCAACTTTATCTGCTTACATTTGTTCACTTTGATCTGACCTTTAGGAGGAGATCAGAAAGTAGAGAGGCATTTAGAAGACCTCCCCATTTATGAAGAGCGTGGACTTCGGTGGCAGATAAAACCCCATGTCAGCGGATGTTCAGCTGACGAGACTTTCATTTATCTGCAGGATTTGTAAAGTTTTCAAGAACAGGAATGAATAAAAATCAGGACTCTAGAGAAATGCATTTTTTTTTGTAAGGGGAGGTGGCACAGGCGAGTGTCAAAATCTGAATCCAAGTGGAAACGTTTAGGTTACACAAGCAGATGGGAATCACAGCGCCGCAGCCTTGGTGTTGCACAGGCCATTGGACTGCCTGACTTCATTAGTATTTCTTTGAAACAGAACATACTTTTTCTAGAAAAAAAAATCAAAAATTCCTTCTGTGTTTAGGCATTGATAGGCACAGAAAGGTCATGACACTCTTTGGGAACTGTGTGACTGGTTAACCACTATCCCATTTTAAAAAGGGGCATCCAATTTTGTGGATGAGTTTACCCAAGTTACACTTGTTACATGGCACCATTGGATGGTGCAATGGCTTGAGTTAAATCAACTGAAGAGCAATCTATTACCAAATTTCTGTTGACCCACAGATGATCAAGTCGCCTTAACTGGCATACACGGAAGTCTTCTGTCTCCCAATAAAGTATATTTTCCACTCCTTTAATCAAAGCTTTATATCTTGTATCTGTCACTAGTACATTGAAACAATCATAAGGTGATATACTCTTCAAAGAAAAGAAATTGATAATGATTTTTAAAACAAAAAATTGAATTGTATAATTCTCATGATCTTGCAGGGGCATTTAATACAGACAACACTATTTCCCTAGAGCCAAATGTTGGAACATATAGAAAGGTAATTCCCAATAAAACAGCAAAACAGTCATCCATTATTTATAGATATGCCTGTATGGAACCTTTTGTTAATTCATGAGACCATTTAGGAGTAGAAAAACAGAATTTAATCTTTTGAAAATGCATTTTTAGTGAGAGTACCTTGCCAGACTCACCTTAACATTTTTTTGAACATACACGCCACGCCAGAAAGGAATTCGTTAGACAATGGCAATTAGATCTCTAATCATTTGGCACTGCTGGAATTACTGCACTCTATTTAAATGCCAGACATGGTACCTTAGTGATTGGTTCATCCTGTCGCCGCATTTCCATCAGCTACTGAGCCTGAGAAATGACAGTCACATTAGATGTCATGTAAAGCATCTGACCTTGCTCTCCCAGCACTTGATCTTTGCACTTCAAGCGGACATTTATCATTGTCCTGCAGAGACAGAACTCAGGTGGTTCAGACTCACCACTGGTTTTCATGTTATAAAGGCATTATAACATTCCCTTAACTTTATCCTTCTATTTCAGGAGGGATGGAAAATCCAATTTTGCTACCAGCTGGCCAGGTGAATTTACTCAGCAGAGGGAGAGAGCAGCAGGTTCCTGTGGGTCAAAAGACTAGAAACAGGAGGTGTTTAGTCTTGGAGGAACATACTCTTCAACCCATACAAATTCCTAATGCTCATAACTGCTTTGCCAGTAGTCGAAGACCTTTATTAATCAATTTTCTTTGTTCTTTTTATGACACAGGGAATGCAGAGGTCAGAGATTTTCAAGTGGAATAAACATAGCAGATAACAGCAGCCATAGCTGATAAACAATGGTCCCTCAGCTTCAAAAGAAACAGAAAATCCCATCTGTAACTTGTAAACTTTCCATTACATTTCTTTGAATATTGAAAATAACTGCTGTGACTGCACTTATCTTCTCAGATACGCATGCGAGGTTTCAGGCGGACTTCAGTTCGGTCCCTGTGAAGAATTTGGCATGGTGTGCTATTCCCCAAAGGGATCTGGTAGAAAGGTCCTTCTTTATGCTAAAGTCTCGTGAGGAAGCTGGTTAGGACTTTCTCAGATATTGGTGTGTCGATTTGCAGGTTTCTCTGTGTAGCGGGGATGGGTTAATGCAAACCGTGGGTCTGAAAGTCACGGTTAATCCCCATCGCTGTGGATAAGCAGACTGGCTATCTAAAATGGGGGGGAAAGTTTGCCTCCAATTTCAGACTGCAAGTTTGGGGCATATCTCTTCTTTTAACACTTGAAGGGATAAACCTGTAACTGAAATTAGCTTTTAAAAACAAGGTCAGCAAAATAGGGTTAATTTCACTTTAGGCATGGTATTTTCTTCAGGGACTTTACCTGGGATTCTCCCTCATCAGTGCTACTCACAAGTGGGGTTTTCGGAGGCAGACAAGGGAAGTGGCGTTTACAGGCATCAATTTTTCTGACTACCAATTCTTTAACGTTTTCATGACCACAATTTTTACCCCATCCATTAACCTCCTTTTGCCTCAGTAGTTAAACAAATCTTTCTGTAATTACAGAAAAATACAGAGAGGTGAAAATACAAAGTGGCTTGGAATTCACTGTAAAACTCAAACTATTCAGAGTTTCGTTTCTAACACCTGTTTTCACCTGTCTTACAATTTTTTAAAATACTTAGGTACTAATTGATAAAATTACTGTTCGGGAACAGGGTAGAGTTTATTGGGAAATCCTAAGTTGTCATTGTTGGCTTTTACTTAACTTTTCAGGGAGAGATATGAGACTTTTTCCACCAAATTCCCTTCCTCCATCCCCCCAGATGGTGACAGTTGTCACCCAAAGGTAACAATCTTTTAGGCCAAGGCTGGGATCTTCTCTAGTTTTGTTCAAAACTGACTCTGTAAGGTGTTAGGTATGAAAATAAAAGTGCTCTAACCTTTAGAGTGAATAAGAAACTCGTAATTTCCATCAAGTCTTAAAAACTGCTTTGCTGAGACCCACATCTCATTTTCTTTTAGATAACTTGCAAATTCTACCTCGGCAATTAAAGATGGGTTGAGTAATAAACTCTTATAATGTGGTGGGTTTGATTTAAGGGATTATAGGGTAATAAATTAATTAATTAGTAGAATTTTCATTGTGATTATCGTTTTTAAATGTTGTCTATAATCCCAGTGCAGTTAGAACTGTAAACCACAAATGAGTGAATAAACTCACACTGCGGCATGTCGCCTTACTGTGGGAATAGACGTACATTTTGACTTCTGCGAGAGGCAGGGCAGACTCCATCTGACTATGCAAGAACAAAGGGAATGCTATTTTGTCTCATGATTCACCACCATAGTTGTCAGTTAAAACCCAGCCGCAGGTCCTTTATTACCGCTGCGAAGTCAAAAGAAGTATGAAACTTTTTTCCTATGCTGAGCCGCAAAAATGAAGGGTAAAAAAACCCAACCTTGTAGCTGTACAAATTTGATCTAGGAGTTGTTAAGAGAGCTTATATGATGCTAGACTTTTCTTACTGCAACATTTCTTGCCACTGTGGGCATGCCGATGGCATAATCGGTTCTAGTGTGAGTTATGCACCCAGTGCCAAAGGTGAGAGTGAGAGTCAAGGTCAACGGTCTGGCAGTGGTGTCCACGGAAAAGGGGATTTTTGTGACTCTCAATTCTCATCGAGGGAAGGACCACTGTGTTCTGCTGGAAACCCTTTACTTTCTAATTTCACCTCTGACTAGATCTAGCTTCTTCCTTAAAAACTTTACTAATCATTTCTGTGATTTAAAACTGTAGAATAAATACATTGGTATATCTGATCACGTAGCTTTCATTAATACAATATTATTTTAGCAACATGATGGTAGAACAAGCCGAGAATGCTACATGAAAGGGAAAAATCATCTATAGTTTATGCCATAGCTTTCACAATAATGCAACTTTAACCGGAAATGCAATCCATAAATTTCAGTGCAATGAAGCAATATTTGGGATTCTCTCATTTTGTGTGGATGAAGTCTTGCTGTGTCTGAAAGTACTAAGCAATGGCTGAAATTCACAGCTGTGGTGTTTTTTTCCTTAATCACGGCTTTCCTGGAGAATAGGTGTTTTAAGAGGATGTAGAAATAAATCTGTTTGAAGCAAGATTTACCAGCTGCGCTAATATAATTCTTAATGTCTGATGACTTTGCATAGCTACAATCGAATTTGAAGGCCATGTTGATTCTCTGTACCTGAGCTTGAGACTAAACGTAGTTGCTGTTCACTCGCTGGGCCTCCTGCAGAGGATCTTGACATCAAAGAGACAAACTAGCTAAGTCATAATTAGCCCCAAGCTTGTTTGGTGTAAATTGTAAACAATATATCAAGTTGACTAATTGTAATGAGTCTAACTACCAGACACTGAACCTTAGGGATTGGCGCGCCTTGTCGCCACATTAGCTCTTGATACAGCATCTGAGAGAAGAGCGGGGCAGGGTCTGTGCGCCAGGAATCCCAGCACTTGAACCCGGCGCTGCTCGGGGACATCCATCAATGTCTGCAACGGGCAGGAGTCAGGTGCCCCTGATTCTCCGGGGTTTGCGCAAACAGAGCAACCCAGCTGTGGGATTTCTCACATTAATCTGCGCAATTTGGGAGACGCTTTCAGAGGTAAAAAGGTTGAAAGCCACTAGAAGAAACTTCAAGAAAGTTACAGGCTCTGTGTTGCCATTTTCGGTGATTCAAGCTGTCTGCTAAAACACATCATTTTATTAAGAGAACAGCCAACCCCCTTCTTTCATATTCCATTTCTGAATGTTCGATCAGGTAGCAGATGACATATCTAATCTATGGGAGGCTCACTAAATATTTATTATTTACCTGGAAGAATTTCCCTGACATCGCACAAAAGCAAACAGCACTAAGCTGGCTCAGAGGGAGTCAGTGCATTTTAACAAGCAACAAAACCCATTGGACGAGTAATTTTGCCTGACTGACACAGATGGACTGTATTCCCATATCGCCACATGCCACTCTTTTTCAAAGTTGCACGTTCAAAGGCTGTAATAGCCACAATATGAGAAATGTCACACTGTTTGTCTATGGGTGCCTGCTCTACCACCGTATCAACACGATACAGGAACAGATCAAAGATTCCTAATGGGACAAATTTTGATTAGCTCATATTAACCCTGTATATAGGAAATACACACATACATATATTTTAGGTAATGTGTAGTGACATAAAGGAACAAAGATGAATGTACTGGCAAACCAGCAAGCTATTATAAGACAAGGAAAAAGATGTCCTTATGTTGTTTGATGAGCCCTTGGTGAGTTTTTAGCAGCTTATCTCTCTTAGCAAGCTATTTTTCTCTATTTATCCTCACTAAAAGAATTTTTCCCTGTTCCTCAATGAAATTTGCTCTTGTAAGTATATTAGGTATGAAAAAAAGAGAGGGAAAATAGTTTTAGGAGCAAAGAGTGTACATAACATTTGACACTGAGCTCTATGGTGCAAGGAGGAAAATTCTGAAAGCTGCAAAAATCTTCCAGAATTCAACTGATGTACACGCTGGGGCAATAAAATGTCTGTTTGCAAGAATTCAGGAAGGGTTCTTTCACTACTCAGTCACAGCTCTGCTCTCTTACTTCTCTGGAAAGTAAAAACATTTATCAGATTATTTCTGGCTTCCAAGAGCAGTGAGCATAGCTTTTTCTGCCACCCTTGCAGACACAGATCCTGATTAGGTCACCCTAAGCTGCAATGCTGAGTAGACTTTCTCTGAAAGCCAGACAGAAGTACCCATGAGATACTTTCTCAGTCTCAAAGCGAACAAAAGAAATGCTGTCAAGGGACGCATCATGAGAAGGGAAGACCTTCTTCTCCTTCTCTTTAAAATACATTTAGTGCAAGGTGGAGGAAGTTGGAGGCTGCAGCCAGCTGCCCACCAGCACGGAGCAGACCCGGCTCCTCCCATCAGAGCTGCCTTAGTCCCGCAGGGTCACGGGGAGGAGTGAGCAGGGCAAATGTATTCCAGCCACCGGTCATCTAGTCAGTTGTTATGCTAAGCCCAGAAGAGAAGTTCTGAGTGTTACCTCCTGGCTTTTAACATAGAATCACACTGGGAAAAAGGACATGTGAGAGTCCTAATTTGCCAGTGTTCTCTTTCAAAAGGACCTTACTCTTGTGGTTGCTCTCCTGAACGACATTGGTGTTCGTATTTGACAGAGTGGATTTTGTAAATTATTTGTTGTGTTTGTGGCATCTGTGCGAACTGTATAAACCAGCATTTCAACTGTATCAAATTATCTTTATCCTGTAATACCACTTCTAATCACTATATATTACAGTTACCTTTCCCCCTTGATTAATCTGATGGTACTAATTGTTTATAAACGATTCAGGGGTTCCTGGATTTTTCACACATTCTCTTAATTTAAACACTGCAGCTAAAAATCCCTCATAGCATAATGGCAAGCCTGGGGCTTTGCTGCTTTCTGAGACTGGGGAAGGTACGTGTCCCGCCAGCTCTGGTGTGACTGGCCTCTGAAGCAAGCAGAGTTTACAGGCCAGTTCACAAACACCAGAAAAACAAAACAGAGTCAATATGTCCCCAACTGATATTTTCCATGTCGGTGAGGCTGTGAGATAAAAAACAGTTTCTCCCAAGTGAGACTCGCTGTCCCCTGGAATCTGAAACCCAACTGTGCCGACTTCGCAGGCTTATTTTAGTGCAACGGGAAGAACAGTGAGTCTTTGTCATAATGACAAAAGTATAATATTTGCTTGTCACCAAATCCTAACCAAAAAGAGGGCACCAAAGACGTCACGCCGTACGTTTCAGTTTGTGACAACAATAGTATCCCTGTGGTCCCCAGCATCCCAGGAAAGCTATTCCCCATTTTGAAGGGATTCAAGGTATTAAACAGGAACACACTTGGCACCAGGTTGGAAGTTTTGTTAGCTCAGAGGGATGTTCAGAGCTGCAGACGTGTAGCTCATGCCCCAGACTTGACATGGTCCCAACACTCAATCTTATACTGATTTGCAGGAACGTGTTTTGGAATTAGCTACGACTAACCTTGCTGTGCCACGGGACAATAAATAACCTTATCGCCCCAATAAAGGATCAGCTGGGCACACGCAAGTTGGTGCACTTTGGAACTGCCGTTTAATACCTGTATTACAGAACCTGCTGTTTGCCAACAGGGTGTGCTCCCTGAGGCGAGTCTGCAGAAGAGATGCGTAAAGCAATTAAGAAGATTGTTATTCTAAAGGGCCATATCAGCTTACCCTTTTTATTACATTGCTCCCCCCTGGAGAGCTATCACAGGGATCCAGGGAATCAAGCAATAAAAACCCCACACCTTTATCAAGCCTGCATGGCCTCAGTTTGTAGCAGCATCAGTTTTGGTTAGTATTTTTGTACCTCAGAAAGAGAGTCAGGTGGTTTCCCCATGGTGAATGTAGAAAATCAAAGGAAGAGCTTTTAATTTTGGCCAACCGCTATTTTAATCATACTCTGATAAGATTGTGTGATTGACTGAGTTTGCATGAAAAAGGGAATACGTCTGAAATACAAAAAGATAGCTGGGGTACGCGTGCTTTTTACAAGAGGGCTGAAGGAGCTAGTAGTTGAAGGCAAAAGTGTTAATTTGTGGCCCATTAACCATATAATCTGAAATCTGTATTATACATAAGATAAGATTGTCCTGTGCCTCAGCTACTGTGGGATGGTGGGGATCTAGCCCCTCTTTTCTGCCTGAGTCTACATCTTCTCTGACCGTTTGGTCAAAATAAAATCCCTTGATTCTTGTAAGCTGCCTTTATTTGAAAGGCCCTTCCCGGTTGTTTTTTTTATCCATTGGTAATGTTATTTGAGTAACGAAGCTCATCTACCAAATCTTGAGATGATCAGACTTCCCTCTGGTTTAAATGGATTTATTGATGATGTGACTATTTTAAAGACTGTTACTATACTTTGGAACGGGTCACTGTGGGTACATCTCATCTTTGCCTCTCGTTAAAATACAAGGAGTGAAGCTGATGTACTGGGAGTGAATACTTATGCAGACATGTACAGATCTCACAGTGTAAATACATGTACACTCATGTTCACTTCAGTCTTGGGCCCATATTAGGACCATGAAGGTAAATACAATGATAATGAAACAGTTGGTGAAGTAATTTTATGAGTCGAATGAGGATAAGTGAACCATGCGCAGAATTCTTTGTAGTCACTGGAAATAGAACACGCATCAAACATAAGTTTAGGTATCTTGCTATAGCAGAATGAATCTCAGCATCCATGCTTTTTAAATGATGATTTAAACATTTTCACATCTGTATTCTTGTAAAAATTTCATTTAACTATGCCTTAGAGTATGCAGTTACTTGGAAAAATACATACATTTTTTTAAACAGCCCTGCACTAATATCTGACTGGGTAACCAGAAAGAAAATAAATCACGGCAATACCGTTTCCCTAAATGCACAAAGCAAGCTTAACTGTGAAGTAATTTTTGTATTAATGCTAAGATCCTGACTGGACTTTTAAGAGGAGGGGGAAGAAAAAAGTCCCTGACATTTCTCTTTTGGCCCACTACTAATTTTTAGAAAAAACTGATAATGGTAACTTAGGCTTTCTTGTAGCTATAGCTGTAGGAATCTCTGATAAAATTCAAACTGATATCCCAATATTTGAATTTATGTCTCTCTGTATCAAGCACAACATTTTGTCATAACCTGCTTTTCTACTCTCTCTTACAGTAAATTTGTTCTTTTTGAAGTTTGTTGTTTTCTTGGTCTCGGTGGTATACCCTTCCATTTCAAATGAGAACTAAGCCTATCAGCATGTATTATATCATCAGTATACTTTACTGCAGGAAAAAAAAACACTGCTAAAAAGTCTTTATGGCAAATTTATGGTAAGATGAATAGTTGTGTCAAGTAGGTATCAATTAGCGATCATCAGGCAATTAGGAGTGGCATTTTGGCCATCAGTGTTGTGATCTGTCCCGGGAAGAGAGAATAGTGTTTTTCTAATGAAATATTTTAATGATTATGCATTTCTGTGGTGCAGGTGTGGTGCCCACACCTTGCTGGCTATTGGTGAACCCTCCTGTTGTCACCACTTCCTTGGAAGACTCTTGTTCCTCTCAGTCTCGGTGATATCTGCTCCCAAATGAATTTATACAATTTCTGTAGGGAAACACCTTTTTATCATTTGGGTTCATCTAAGAACGTACTGGCTAGCAGGACTTACCATGTCTAGGTGTCCCAGTTTATAGATTTGCTATACTTTGAACTCACACTTTACTTATTCTAGGGGGAAATGTTAATAAAAATACTTGTTTAATGCATTGTGACTAGCTGATATGCTTCCAAATATTCATAAAAGATACAGGTGAAGGGAAACACTCCATCTACTTGCATCAAGATTAAATCTGAAATGGGATTTTTTTCCCATTTGGTCTCAGTTGGATCAGCAAACTGAGCTGACTCACCTTACACCTCCAAACTCCTAGGGAAACCATGGTGCCATTAGAGAGGCAGGAAGCGTGTGGCCAGTTTGGGGGGCACACTAATTTTTAACCAACTGGCCCAGGCCTTTATTTGCTTCTGATCTGTTCAACTTGCTACTACTAGCCAGGTATTTGCTACTGCTCTGTTTAAGAGAAATATCTGTCACTCCTTTAAATAGATTACATTTGGGTGTCACATTTTTGGAGATGCAAAAGTCGTTTTGTCAAAGCACATGTCATCTCTTGCACTTGACTGGCCAGTTAACAACTCTAATGTGGCAAGAGGTAAAACTCTTCTTCAGTTTTCCCGACTTGCGTCATATTGTTCTGTACCTTAACATGTAGCTCATTATTAGGTCTTAATTAGACCAGACATCACTTTGTGGTGTCAACAGGTTTGGGGTGATTATTCCCCTAAGCCTTTTTTCTGGCATTATCATACCAGTGATAGAATCTGCAAAGCAAAGCTTTTGAAGTGGAAGTAAGAGGGGTAGGTTGTTGTTGTGGTTTTTTGGGGGTGGGGTTGAAGGGAAATTATAAGTAAAAAGTATGTTAAAATAAAACTGGATTAGTAATCCTACAGATGTTCGAAAACACAAATTTATTTAGTCATCTTCAAATTCTGAATTGGTGTCCACGCAACAGCGCCAAACACAGGATTAAAATGTAGACGGCTCTCAACCCAAAATCTGTATTACGTGCAGCAGGGCTGGGCAGTCATGACCAAGAACATCTGGGTAATGAGCAAGGAGGGAGAGGAGCAGGCTGAATTCATTCCTTTCTTCATCCTTAAAGGTAACCAGAAGAAGTCTTGAGCAGATTTGCCGGTTTTATCTGGCATCTCCTGGATAGAAGCATGTGCTGTGCAGCACACATCCGTGGGGAGCCCGAGACATCCGACCTTCATGTGTGTGTTAAATTGAAGAAGAACTGTAACTAGTGCACGCATGCTGTGTCATCAGTCTGTGCATGTGTAAAAGCCACTGGTGTGAAATTTGCATTCAGAACAAGAGGCTCGCGCTAAGTGGGGCAGCCTGTAAAAACCTAGACAAAAGGCCAAAGTCTTTGTATCCCACCTGGAGAAAATCCCCATGTGGAGAAAGCAAGCGTGTCTGGGAAATGCGGACGGTCCCACTCTTGCTACTGTTTGGGCAAACATTTCTGTGTACCCCTTAGGGATAGACTGTGCCTAAAAAGATGCTGCTGTTTTCAATTAAACTTCAACATCTACTTCTACTATTAGATTATACCTAGGGTGCTGCAGCTTTGGGGACTGAAGCTGAGGAGACGGATGTCCCTGATCATGCCACGGAGCTTGGTTTTCTAGCTAGGATGCAAACTGCACTGGCTCAAACAAGCTTTTTGGAAATTGTTTTCCCTAGAGAATGGATTTTATGATGCAAAAATAAAAGGAAGAGCATGTAGCCTTTGCTACATGATCAATATACATCTAAATTTTTAATGCTAAATTACCTAAACAAAAATAAGGATAAAATAAAACTGTGTCCTTGATTTGTTGTGAATGGAGGAAAGAAAGGGCAAGAGAAAGAAACGTTTTTTTTCACATGAGCACATACTAACTATGAGAAGCATTCAGGCAGCAAGATCACGAGTAGCATAAACGACCATATAATAACCTGGAAAAATAAATAAAGGTGGGTAACATCCTGTTTAATTTACGATGTACTGTATTGTAGAAGAGAGCGGCATTTTCTTTAGTTTGAGTTCCAATAGGGCAAATAGATATCCTATTTGTACATCGTTTAATGAGATACAGATTGTAAGAACGTGGCATGCAGAGGTAGTCACCTCTTCTTAAGTGCTTTGGTTTGCATGTGGTAATAGTGGCAGGTGCTTATGTGTTCTCTTACTAGAACTCATTTGTAAGTATGTGTGTGAGAGAAGGTACGCGTTACTAGGACCACTTTCCAAATCGTGGCTTTGATTCTTTGAGAAAGTATTGAGAACAGGCTGGCATTTACTATGCCAGAGAGACAGAGATAAGCATCATTAAGTTACCAAAAAGTCAGAGAAAGAATATAAAATAATCACAAATCCAATAATTCTCTAATCACAGAAGGAACAGTTTTCTGTTAAATATGCTTAACTGTAAGAATTACAGGCACTGGTTTTTCACTGAGGCACGTTTACCTGCTGTGAAACTTTTACCTCCAAATCCATAGCAAAAAATACCCTTCCTTTTTTCCTTTCCCACTTAAACAAAACAAATGTTTTTTAAAGACTAGGTTTTAAGTACTTCAAATCAGTACTCACAAATATTTATAGTCAGTCTCAATCTTTTCAATGATGACTTTTACTGCAGATTAAGGAAATCCAAATGAAAGTTCCTGCACTAGTAACTATTAATAAGAGTCACGTTTTCACAGCTCTCTACACAAAACACAAAAAGTATTTATGGACTTTACCAAATGAAAATTCAAATAATTCACGCGTTTAACTGCTCCAGTTTGATTCTAAGCTCTTTTCCCTAAATATATGTTAGGTCATGTTTCCCAAATGTATTCAGCCATGTGATATGTAGTACCAGCTCATTCATATCAGATGAAGTGTGACTGGAAATAAAGCTGGATCTTTTTAAGAAGACACAGTCCTTTGCTCCATATTTCCAAAGCAAAATAGCCAAGTTCATTGTATTTTTGCCTACATTTCATTACTGCTCTTCTTCCTTCTAAGTGAAGACTAATGTAACGACAATCACTAAAGAAGCAGCAATCATAATACCCTATACTAACTAAATTCAGACTTACGGCTACTCACAGGAGAAATACATGACAGATCCATTGTTCTGTATTAGCAGGATATTGTCCCAGTATATGAACACATGCAAACTTTGAAGGCTTTGAATATTTAAGGCAAGACACTAGTGGCTCATCCCAGTGGGAACCACAGAAAAGGGGAACCTGATTAAATTTAATGTCATTGTCACTTTTTTTTCCATTGCTAAGAATTATATAGGTAGCCATAGCTACCACACTGTTCAGACACCATGACCACAATATTCTCCCTCAGAGGTTGGCGTCAAGGGCTGAATTATTCACTCCAAGAATGTGATTCATTACTAGATGTGATTCTCGCAGATTAAAAGATTTGTCAGTATATAAAATACATGTACATATTCTAGCAGCTTATTTTAAAATCATTGTTATGCCCTCGCTAACCTTAAAAGACACCAATTTTTATTAGTATCATTTAAGTTTGTAGCACGTCTGCCCCTGCCCCCTTCAGAAAGTTCTGAAGTAACTGAGCAGCTTTTTACTGTTTACTGTACAACAAATTATGAAGTCGAAAACTAATGTAGGAGGCTACTTATAGACCCTGCAATTAAAATAAGAATGTTTTTAAACTAGTTTCTTAGAAATGTTTGCCTGCTTGAACTGTTCCCTTATCTACTGTTTATTCTGTCACAGGAAACCTCAAATAAATATTCTGCTTAACTGTGGAAAGCGCATAGCTCTGTTTCTCCACTGCTGTTTCTGTTGCTAACTCCCATCTTCCCCAGACTTGCCTCACCATGCTATTCCTAAGTTGGATAGACTAATTAGACTCATTTCCATCCCAAATAACTTCTGTGAGCATGCCTCATTTACCACTCACTGAGATACATGAATAAAGAAATGTCTCTATCTACCAGGATCTGCCCAGTGTAAAACGGCTGGTACCTCTAATGTGTTTAGAGAATAAAGTTTTCTCCTGTATGTGATACTAGTAGCCAATTTTATCATTTTTCCTTTCTACTCACAAAGAAAATCGAGTTCTAAAATAAATCTCCAGTTCACGGTGCAGACAAAGCTTAATACCGCAGCAAGCCTTTCACGTACGCCAATTACTCTGACTCAATACTGCCGGGTTTTGCTGGGTTTAGGGATGCAACAATGAGGAGCACGAGACGGGATGGACCATTAACATTTATGCAACTTGATCTCAACGGGGAAGCTGACGACAGGAAAAGTGGCAGAGAGCCCCCCTAATTGTTTCCAGCGTGTAGTGTATGGCAGGATTGTCAGGAAGAGACAGTAGGTGAGCAGAGAAGTGCTCTGCTCCGAGTGATTTTTCTCAAAACCCTCAAGAGCCTGAATCTGTGCTCAGAGTCTGTGGCAGCTGCGCAGGATGCTCTCTGCAAAGCAAGCCATAAAGCTATGCAGGGCCTACAGAGCCAAAGGCAAATTCTGAGAGCTGAGAGGAGAAATACAGATACGAATACTAAATACTTGTAAACCGGTCTGCTCCCCAAAGTGCATTTTAATGAATGAATGAAAGGAGTTTGTTTGTTGTTTTTTTTTAAATTAAGCTAAAGCAAATGTGTTTGTTGCAGAGTAGCAATTTGTATTATGTTACCCTAGACAGAAGAAAGCAGTTGTTATCATTTTCCAGTAGTGATGTTTCTCGAAGTAGTTGGTCTGTTTTCTTTTTCAGAAAGATTTCATATCTGTTACCCTATTCTGAATTCATGAAAGGGCTTTCCGAATAATACAGGTAGGCATTTTTGAGTAGTTAATGCTCTAGGTTAGCAATAGGTAATTTAACTACTGTAGCTTCTAAGTTGCCAGCGGCCCTTGCTCAAATCGGGTATTTCTTCTGCAAGCAGCCCTTCGAAATTAAGATGCGCACTCACAGCAAACCACTACTGAGTTGAACTAATGATGAGGGAATCAGACTACCGGACTCTCCACTTAATAAGACAACAAGCACTCTGGTCTCTTCAGAAATTGGAGCCCGTGTGGCTTACGATCACCATGCCGTTTTCTTAGAGGTAACCCAAATCCCAAGAGAAAAGCTTGAATTTGTGCCAGTGTTGAGGGAGAAGCACCATAAATGGCTGCAACCTCCTGGAGAGGTGTGTGGTCCTGCTGGAGCGTGGTGTGCCCACACCGGTGCTCTGGCTGGTCCACCATGTGATGGAGCATGCCCTGCCCCAGGCACTGCTGGTAGTGGGAGAGCTACTGGCCCGTCATCCCCTGCTCCCCCCCTGCAGAGGGATGCTTGCACTCTGGAAGCCTCTCTCAACTACAGAAGCGAGATAATCAGAAAGCAAATATTGCCCCAATGTAGTTTTAAGTCAATATTTTGAGCTGCTGCCTGGCCTATTTGATGACAGCCAGAGGTTGGAGGTCACCTACCTGTCAATGACGGCACCAGGAGCGCTGGAGGCAGAGTCAGCAATCTTCTATGCCACTGTTCAACTAGATTTGTTTGCTGATTGAGTATGTCAGTCACAAAACTCATCCTGTTCTCTTCACTGGGAGCTTTCTGCTGATACAGAAGAGAGGACACAATTCCTCCCCCCCCCGCCCCCCCCCAGCAAATTCTTCTTAAATTCTTCTTATGGATAACTCCTATTTTTAGTCCTTCCGCAAAGTGTTTTCCCTCGCTTAGAAATTTCTGGGAGATACCAGGGATAAATCCGGAGGGTTTGCCATTGAACCTGCGTGGGATCAGGATTTGGTGCTGAACACGAGAGCTTGTGTCCACTACACCAGTGAGAGAGTGAACACAGAGGCCATCTGTATAAAGCCTGCGGAGAGCCGGCGCGACTCCTCTGCTCCGCAAAGGAAGCCTGGCATCTAGTGGACATTTAGCTGCTGCATCGCTTCTACCTTTTTGCCTAGCGAAGCTGAGGGCAACCTACACACCACCCCAAAAACGGTCCTGACTCCTCAGTTCCTGTGCCTGACTGCAAGTGTAGTGAGCTTTAGTCCTAATTGTGGTTCAAAAATCATCTTGATGCTTAAATCTGACCAGCTGGCACTTAAAAAGGTGCAGCTGAGTTGTATTTTAAATAGCTCCTCCATGGAACTTGTGTTTGCGCCATACATCCTGTTTTCTGTGGTTTTTTCACCCCAGGATGAATGTAAATGTGTGGAAAAAAACAATGTCAGAAGATACATGAGGAAATCATCCTGAATACTTGCTCAAAATGAGAGATACAAGATACAGTATCCACAAAAGGTACTACAGGAAGAACTCACGTTATTGTCATTAAATGTCAAATACATTTTTATTAGTTGTTCCAACAAGATGCAAGCCCTGATAAATTTGTTGTTTCCTTACATTCCGAATTTAATGTGAGTGCGCAGAGTACCTCTCTTTGAGTATCGGCACCTAAATGGTTTGTGTTTCTTTTTCTTTATTTTTCATATTCTTGCTCGGAGTTTATTAGAGGCCAAGGTGTAAGTGTGTCTTATGCTGTATAGTTGCTTTGAATAGGTTTGTTCCTTTCACTTAAAGCAGTATTTTTCTGTACTTACTCATGCTAAATGACATCTTATTATGCACTTAGTCCTATTAAAAATAGGATTAATTTTGAAATAAGGTAATATGCAATATTAACAGAAGGAGAGGACATGATCCATGTAATTATTAAATTATTTTATATGTATGAATTAAGTTAAATATTATTGCATGGGGGTTTTACAGTATTTTAGAAAAGAAAAACTTAAATGCACCGCTTTCCCAGAACTAGTTCAGTATGACTACTGTTACAATTGATGGATCTAAGTGTCTGAAAAGTCTTAGCAGTAGAAGGTGGTGCATCTTTAAACTGACGTTAAGGGCATTACAGCTCCCAGGGGCAGCCTTCTCCCCCTGGTGGCCATGAGAACGAGCTGGCTTCGCCTTCCACATCACCAGCGTCCCTGAGCCCACCCTCCCTGTGTAGGGGCTCGACGGCCAGATTTCTGCCAGAAATGAAAACTGCCAGTGGCCCGAAACTTAGCAGAGAGGTCGTTCTTTGCTACAGGCAGCAGTGGCGAGAAATTTCTCCCTGACTGGCACTCAAGACGTTAATGGAGCCGTAATGAAGTTCTTGACATTCAGGTGATGGAGCTCAACTTGCTCTAGCAGAAAATTCTGCCATGATTAGATTGTTTGACCAAACAGCCATCGAAAAGACAAAGACCTAAGAATATGTATTTTATTGTTTTTAGTCTTTCTAAGGGAGAGAATGTACTTGAACTTCGTTTGTTTATAAAACTGAGAGTGACGGAAATATTAATGACCTCACTTAATGAATATTTGAAAACTGAGCTGTCAGCATAGCAGTGAGTTAGAAAATAAGGCACCTCAGTACTTGCTAGGGACTACTTAGCAAATATCCTCTTGGCTTTTGCAATGTAGGCAATACAATGTGTTTATTTGTGTTTAATGTGCCATGCCAATTAAGAGGCACATTTGTTTTCATCCCAAAAGGTTTATTCTGTTTTAATTGAAAAATCTCATCAAGGCCTTAAATGTGAAGCATGTCTTCAGAAACACATATTAAGTATTCCCCTTGCCCTGTCCTCCAAAAAGAAGTGAATATAAAAAAAGTCAGAAAATTAAAAAACTCTGCAAATGAATTCTGTGTGGTACCGAGCTCCTTTTGTGCTGGTTCTCATGGTGAAAGAGGGACCTTTAATAAACATGCGGTGCAGGAACAAACCAGGGAGAACACTTCATTTCTATGGGATCATGTCCATTAGTCAATATCTGCTTTATGGACTGCTACCTCAGCTTGATTTCCCCACCTTTGGGGCTAGAGGTGCATTGGCTGGATGATCTCTGCGCTCCAGCTCTTGGCTTTGCTGGGATCGTGGGAGGAGAAGGGAAGTCGCCTTGTTTCAGTGCTGGCTGTGGTTGTCTGTTTGTCTTCCTGATGTTCACCACCGAGTGTGGTTGGCAGCAGGGATAACAGAACTCGTCAGCCCCAGCCCTTAGCAGAGCAGCAAACATCTCACCTCACCAACAGCTGCAGTTACTGTACAGGGCTGTGAACCCTTCCCGCAAAGCCCTGGCCTGCCTTTCCTTTTGTCCCTACGTTACAAGGAGGCAGAGACCATGGAGGGAAGAGGCAGATAGCTACAGGCAGTAGTATCTATCTCCAGGAGCTGTAGTTCGGTTCATCATAGCTTGAGAACCAGAGTACTTATTCAGCATTTGCTTTTTCCTTCTTTTTGTTCTTACCTCAAAAGCAGGAGCTGGGAATCTGAGGGTTTGTTACATCCCTAATAATCTAATTACAGCCCATATTGTAAACAGACTCAAACATTGTTCTTCCCCATTTGAAGTATATATGTATTGACCAAAGAAAACTGTAATGTATTAAATTGCACAGACTTGTTCACGTGATATTGTTGCCTTACATAGTAAAATTAATTAGAAGGCTGAAGTAAGGAAAGCCTCCATGAGGTCTACATGACTTTCTGAATCGTCCTGTGTTGCTCTTGTTAAAATCAGGTGCAAGAACGCAGATTAAGAAGCTGGGAAAAGCATACTAGTGAAAGACAGGAAGAGAGAGAAAGAATCATCAAAAAAATGTAGCTGGAAGGGGCTGCAGATCATCCAGTCCTTTCTCTGCCCGAAGGCAGGATCAACTATACCTATGTCATCTTTGACAGATGTTTGCCTAACTGGTTCTTAAAAGTTTCTAATCATGATGAATTCCCAACCTCACCAGATGTTATACTACAGTGTTTAATTATCTCTATGGTTTGAAAGAATTTCTTAAGCCTAACGCAATCACTATTTGTTCTGTTTTTCATGAAAATAGAGGACAGATGTTTCTCTACCTCTTGCAGTATCTTTCTGTGTACTTGCAGACATGTTCTCCTTGGTATTCTCTGCATTATATTCAGCATGTCCCATTTATTTAATCTTGCTTTAAAGGCCATGAAATGGAGAAATGAGAATAAACAGAAGTCTTTTCTGAACGGTCTCCAATTCAGCCACAACAAAAAAGCTGTATGTCCCAAACCATGCCCCAAACTGGACACAGTGCTCTTGCCTTACTGGGCACTGGGTATAACAGTTCTACTTGAAGAAAAGAGCAGTCTTGGGGCTGTACTCATTTTCATACAACCAGGCATGGTGTTTCCGTTTTTCATAGTGGCGTGACCTGTTCTCACTCCCAGATCTGCTTCTACAGAATGGTTATGTAGGCTTTTTTTACCCTCAGCTGTATTTGTGCAACTCTTTCTTCGCCCCGTGTGCAACCTGTGCTTTTTCCTATTGCATAACATGCTGTTTTTTCAAACAATTTAACTTGAAAGCTCACTTTGAATTTTAATTTTGATCTCCAGAGTGCTTACGGTCCCTTCTCGGTTTGGTGTCACCTTCCAATTTGGTATGTGCGGTGTGTATCCCTTGACCTGGGTTGTAAATAGAAGGATTGGACAGAAGCCATATGAACACACACATTTTGATAAGTTCTTCTATGCTGATCGTTCACTATGGAGCCATTAAGCAACTCTGGAGTTTAATCTGGATTGTGTTTCTATGGCTTATGGGTATGCTATAGGATACCCCAAGTTATGGATATGTCATAATGACACACTGCAAAAAGCCTTACTGAAGTCAACCTATGTAACACTTGCTGTTTTACCCATATTCATAAGCCTTCCTGCTCTGATTCAAAAGAAGTTAAATTGGTTTGACATTGCTTTTTCACAAATCCATGCTGGCTGTTGCTCCTTAGGTGTGTGTGTGGGTGTGTGCTAGCTGCTTGTAACTTCTTGGCATTTTATTGGCATAACCATTCCCTCTCATTAAAAGTGTTTCAAGCTTCAGCTGGTCATGTTGTGGCCCTGAAAATCATCTTTCACTTTAAATACAAAATCTGACTGCACAGATACCAACAGGAAATTGCCATCCTTTCCACAAATGTGTGAAGCTTTAACTGTGTGCAAATAATTAAATGCAGCCTAATAACAGTAATCATTACTTGCAAAGTTTATAAAAATATGACAAATTTGTATTAAAAAGCAGTTACTATTAAATCCCTGTTTAACTAAGTGAGCTTTTCAAAATGCCAAACTTTTAAAGATAGCTTCTTAATGAGATTATCATGTTTGGCAACAAGAAGTAAAAATATTTTTCTAATATTAAGATGTGTTTTTAGGAATAAGGCTTATTCTCCTGGAAAGCAAAATAAAATGAAACCAAGTGCATTGATCCAAGTACAGAAACAGAAATGAAGGAAGCAACACTGATCCTAGGAGTGGAAGTGTACCTGTATTTAATCTATTCCTGTATGCAAAATAAGGCATTTACACAAACCTTTACTCAAGTTTTTAAATATAAAAAAATTGAAGCAACAAATTATAGTAGGTTATAAAGAAACATGAAGAAAGTATAAAAATAGTGCAAAGAACTATTTAAGATTTCCTTTTAGAAAAAGAACTGGCCTATTTAGAGTTATTTTATCCAGTGGAGGGAAGACTTCTTTTAGCACTCTATTTGCAGTAAAATGAGGTTCTAGAATTTAAAAGCATGAATTAAAGACAAAGCAAGGGGCATAAAATAACACCTAAAAGTATCTAACGAAAGAGTAAATGCCTAGCTCCGGTTTCTTTGAGATTCAGAACAGTACATGACAGAACTCTGTTAGTGCTTATGGATTATTTGGTTAAGTTCAAATTCTGCCGTGAAAGATACTCTTTCTGAAGTCAGTTCAGACCTCCTCTAAAAAGTAGCTGGGAAAAAATAGCTGGATCGGGTTTTATAAATACAATTTGTTAAAAAAATATGTGTGTTTGTGCAAAATATGTTTATGTGTATTTATTTATGTTTGTATTTATTTTGCAAACCCCTGTGACATTGCTTCGGTGAAACATGGGGACAATTACATGAATACTGGGCCAAAGAACTTTCATTTTCTGTTCATTTCTACTCTCTTAGCTTATGTACTACGAAGTGTCAAAAATGCAACAGTATAGGAGAGTTACAGCTGTGTATCCTGATAGCAGTAAGGCAAAAAGTAAGCATGCAGGTATACACTGGAAACTTATTTGTTTCACCTGAGTCAGAAAGACTAAAATATTTTTTGGCATTCATTTTCAAGCTTACGCTCTTCACCAAATTGTTCCTTGAAAACAAATGTCTGTGATTTGCAAATAATATGGGAGGTCTCCGCTGTAGGTGACCAACCCAAGACCCTTGAGAATGGCACATGTTGTTCAGACACCTCTGAATATAAGTTCCCTTTAAAGTCCTAAGGACTAGCAAACTGATGTCCACAGAATAGCTATCACCTTTAAAACCCAGTTTCTCATACTGACTAGTTTGCTTCTAAAGCCTTGTTATGCTTATTTCTGCAGTCATCAGCTATTGACTTTGGGCTTTTAACATGCCTTAACATGCTAGTAGTTTTTCTTGTAACGTACAAATTCTGAATATAGCATAAAGAGAAATAAAAAAACGTGTTTATAAATAATGGAAACTCTCCTGCTGAAGAACTGTGCCCAATTAATAAACTGTGGGCATTTTTTGCAATGTAACTTAGCAAATGAGGGTGCTGTGTAGAAGAGTATCTTCAAAAAGTTAACTTTTCTAAGGTTCTCATTCTGGGTCCATTCTCAGCTTTACAGAGAGCAGCTTTAGCTCACTGCCATAGCATCCTGTGGTCATCTGGTGGAATCAAACCCTAAGCACATGCCTGGGTGTTTTTTTTCGACATGTCAAGTTTCTAGCAACCAAACAATTTAGGAACCGTTACAGCAGGTTTTGTTATCCACGGATCTGTATTAAAAGAAACTTCTGCAGTTATTACAGCAGGTTTTGTCATACAAAGATCTATAATGTAAGAAATGCCCCCAGTTTTTAAATTAACATCTTAACATTAGTACAATCTTAGAAATGTAATCCAGTGTGCTTCCTGACCAGTGCTGTTTTAAAAATAATGGCAAGGATTACTATTATATTGTGTATTTCACTAGTTAATAGCCCCAGCAATTACTTATAGGAGTAAGTAATTGCTGCCTCTTGTTGCTGTTCCAAAGGTCATATATTCAGCAGTTCAGGCAAAACTGATTTTGATTTGAAGAAAATGCAAAGCTGCATTTTCTTCAAATGTATTTGACTCCTTAAGTATTAAATAAATAGCAACTACTGCTTCCCTTTATAGCATAATTTTCTGACCTAATACTGATTCTAAGTGCTTAGGATATGTAGGATGCTGCTAAATCAGGGGTGTTGAGGGAAGGCAAACCGTGCAGTAGGTGATCATCCTTGACTATGCCCTATCAAGAATGTTTTAAATGATCTAAAGATAGTCTGCAGTCCTGCGGTGAACTCTGCAGGGGTGATCTGCTGTGCCCAAACGTGAGTACAGCAGGAGCAGAATGAAATGTGAAACCCCCTGATTTTTGCAGTGAAACTGATATTCCAGCCTCAGATAGATTTATCTACAACTCAGCATGTGCTTGTAAGGATCAGATCGGGACAGAAGAAAGTCCTCTGGTATAAACCATCGGTTTAAATATATTTTATGAAACTGAGCTTTGCATCAGGCAACCTACAAGGCTAGTGCAGAGTAGTCAGCTTTCGTTCCTTAGAACAAGAAGAGGAAATGTCAGCTGTAATATCATGATGTCCACACCTTAAAGAAGTACATAAAATGGAAGTGGCACCAATCTTTGTAACTGCCATTCACAATAAAATTGCTACTCCAAAAGATATGAAAAGCAGTAAAGTTTGGCTGTGTTTGTTTTTTTTAACAGGGACTGAATCTCCTACTTAAACAACTATTCCAGTGCTGGCACTGCATACAGTTTAATTACTTTAAGGTCATGAATGGACATGAATAGCAGTTTAAAAGTAATATTCACATTTTTGTAAGCAAACAATTTATATATGTCTCCACATTTAGATGAAAAAAATGTTTTCAAAATATTATTTCCTAAGTAGAAAGTACTTCTGGGAAATAACTAGTGGAATTCTATGCTGTGCAATCAGCAATAGATTGGGCATTACTCCTTTGGATCAGCACCATTTAGCATGCTTTAGGGGCAATGCCTGCTTTATGTAGGAATGTTTCTAAGAAACGTATTTAATATGAAGAGCAAGATATAGAAACAATGAGGAAAGGCTAGCTAAACATGCAGGAGCATTAATAGGTAATACCTGGCCAAAGAAGAACTTCCCTGATGTGGACATGATCTCACTGTGTCCCTTCCAAGACCTTGCACGCGAAGGCCAGAGGTGATGCCCCAGGAGAGCCTGACAGTGCAAACGCTCCAGTCTGCACTCCTAACCATGGTGCACTATCATGATCCTGTAAGCTATCGGGTGCTGATGTAAGTTATCAGCACCTAAGCAGTACAGAAATACTCTTTTCTCTGAGATTGCTTTCTGAGAACGGGCCCCTTTTGCCCTGCTCTTTCCAAATACATACCCAACCTTCGCTCATCAACATGAAGTTAGTTTAGACAGAAAAAAAAAATAATTCAGTTTGAATGAAAATGCCTAAGAACTGAAGTCTTCTAACAGCTTAGAGAAAATTTAGCACCTTCCTTCTACAATTATTATTGTAAATAAATAATTTCACAATTGTCAAAATGGCATCTTCAAATACCTGTAGTTTACTACAGGGGCTGCTGTAACACTTAGCCTAGTTTCCTAAGGAGGACAAGCTCCCAATCAGGCAAACTCTCCCTTCCTGCTGCCCACAAAAACTTCTGAAATAGACATCCAAATTTCAGCCAAATTTGACAGAGAAGCAGAAGTCCTCATGATAAGTAGAAAATCCTTGGAACCGAAACTTGTTGGAGAGGACAAGGCAGAATGGGCAGCTAGGATGCTATGTAGAGAGGGAGAGAGGAGGAGCTGAAGGACAAAAACCTAACCTAATAGGAAATCAAGCTTCATTAACTCTACTGTTCCCAAATAAAGTTGTTTGCCTTCTCACTGAGCCACTACAAAGTAAAACAATGGCATACAAAGGAGCAGGGCTACTTGAAATGCATGTAAATCTTTGCAGGAAGAGGGCAGTGCAGCGTGGAAGGGTGGGAAGTTGTGCATATTAGGCTTGAGCATGTGGCCATTTTGATCTCTGGAGATATAGCCACCATCTTTACTGCTGCAGAATCCGCTTATTCTATGATTAAGTACTGAATCATATTGCATATTTCTTCCAGAGAAGCATGCTGGAAAACACATGACAATAAACCTCAAAATACAAAAAAAAACAAAGCCAGTGGAAGTATCACAGATGCATAGTTTCTGACAGGACATAGCCACTTAAGAGCTAGTCAGTTTTTAAAATGCGTTTAGCTTGAATTCCAAGATAGTGTTTGCCCAAGGGAATGAAATGGGTAACAAGCAGAATGCCCTAAATTCTACAGTCAGTTTTCCTCTCTCTTGTTTCTTAATCAAATACATATAAAACCTGAAAGAGCACTTGAGTACTTCAGAGAAGCAGAGGAAATTAAAATAACTAAGATGTGTGTGGTTTTTTCCAAGTAAAACAAAAAAAAAAGATTTTCTGTAAGATTAATCTTGAAATAATAATGCTTGAAATAAACTACCTCAAATAACCTCAGGTGGGAAAAAAGATATTGGAATAACACTTTCCTAGTAAACATGAACCACACTAGACACTTTTAAAGTATCTTGAGACATAAAAAAATGAGACTCACGTAAAGTAGTACCAATACAAAACCAGTCATACTACCAAACCAGTCTTACTCTCTTATTCCTCCCCAAAGGGTGTTCTTTTTTATTGTTTGCTGAATAGAATAAGCTGTCTATTCAACAGACAATAAAAAGGAACACCCCCTTGGGTAAGAGAGAAAAGAGACAGCGCTGGGACAGTTCCGACCTGAGGCCTTGCTCTGTAATCACGGTGCAGCTCACACATCAGAATAGTTTGGATATTCATATATTTAGGTATGGTGAGGTTGCTACAGCAACGTCACGTGCCACGTACAACTCCCATTGCTCTTCCAGCTGCAGCTGAACTAGTTTCAATATTTTATTACTTTTTTCTTTTTTTTTTTTTTTAATTTATGATCAAGTACAAACCCATCTGCATTTGACAGCTTGTCTTGTTGCTCACAATTTATAACAAAGCAGAAGCACTTCCCACCAATCCAATCCACTATTTGGGGGCAAGCCCCAACAGATGCACTATAAGGATCTATCTGTGTCACAGACCCTGTTGATTTTATACCACAGCACAACTTCAGTGTGTTCTCACATTGTAGTTACTGTAAACCTTCCCCCCCTCACTTTTTTTTTCAATACAAAACAGCACCCCTACCAATATTCCTTGAAGTGACAGGGCACAAAAAGGGCACGAATCAAAGACGAAAGAACAACAGTTGAAACAAAAGAGACTTGTTAGGATTGGCTATAGACACATTTTGTCTTGGCTCCTTGTTTACTAATGAACAACAATTTCACTAACACCTTGTCAATTTGTAAAATGTAACATAAAATGCGACTCTTTGTATCTGGACAGATTTTAATTCTTATTATCAAACCCTTAAAATTGGATTTACTTCTACTACAGATAATGCAAATTCAAATTGCATTAATTTCAAAAAGAGTAACTTTAATCTGATATTTTTGTTTTCTTTTGCTCCTCTCAGTGTTTGGGCCATTATTATATATCACTGCTCTATAAACTTTCATAATTATCTCAGAAGGCCTACATACCATCTGGTATGCTCCTCTTTATCACTGGCGTAGCAAGAAAGCTGTAGTTTAAGCAAAAACACATCAAATTTAACAGCTCTAATGTTGCATGTAAAGCAATTCTGTATATAAATAGATTATTTTCAAATTTCTGCTACCATTCTTCAAAAAAATCTCACAAATCAGGCTTCAAAACAATAGCAGACAGCAATCTGTCAGTTCTCCAGTACGCACGAGCTGTCTAACCAGTACCATTAGCACCTCAAAAAAGGCATTTTGTGTGCCTTTCTTGCCAGGAATTCACGATAGCTTGTTAATAATACTAATACCTACCAATTACCTAGTCTTTTCAAGTTCAAAGTACTGTAAAAACCTTAAATAATCTGCTGCAGCATTTTCTAGGTTCATGCTAATTCCTGTTAACACAATGCTTTTACAAGCTGACGTGTTCTGGAGTGTTGAATTTAATTCCTTTCATTTTTGCTGTTTTCTCAGCTTGTACTTGCTTTCTCTCCCAAGTTCTGGAATTCATCTCTTCCCCCCCCGCCCCGACTGGTGGTTCTGACTGCCTTGTAACCACAAATAATTAATAAATAAAAATAATTCACAAATGACCTGAATGTATCCTCCCATTTATACTTGCTTTCTCCAGTTTCATCTTTCTTTTCTCAACTCTTCTATTATTACTCTTTTAGCTTTTCAGCTTCATAGCGTATTCCCCACAGTCAAGCAACGTGGCTTAACATCTATCACACGTGTATTTTGTTATCCTTGCCTCATGGAAAGAGTGGTCTCAGTCTTAGGATTCTTAAACTATAGATGTTTATATGTGTTGCTGTAAGTTTGTGTGACACAATCACATCAGAGATGCTAACATCAGTACAAACACTTTACAAAGAAGCTGATAAGCTTTGTGATCAGGTACCACCCACATACTCAAGTGAAAGCGTTCTCATGGTCCATCCTTTTTCCTCCTATAACCCTCACCCAACTTAGCTTCTGATGTTACCTACAAACTACTTTATTCCCATTTTGGGGGGTAACTTGCCGTTCAAGTGGGTGGAATTTCAAGGTGGTAGTAGCCAGACCCTGTGTTGGCAGGCAGATCCCTCTCCCCTTTTCAGGCTGACCTGCTGTTTGCATTATTTATCTTAGATATGAGTTGCAAAGCATAATTCTCCTATGAGAGCCCTAGATCAGTTGCCTTTTTATTTGTCAAGTGTCTCAAGGGATAACGTAGGGGATAACCTCAGATGATCTCTGCACCATCTGCTGTTCCACCACCAGCCACATCTGCAAATCCACTTGTGCCCTGGCATCCCTGTCTGGATGCGAAATTTGTCTTCCATTCCATTTACACATTCAGCTGCAATTTACTATTTGAATTTGGGATTAATACAATGCAGCTTCCAACCAATTTCAATTCATCTGCTATCCAAATACTAAATTAGTATTTGATCTGAAGGCAAGACATCTTGAATTGGAAAGGAGTTCCTCCAAATCCTTTTGCTCCTCAAAGCTTATCTGCCTGTTCAGTACCGAGTTTTATTTTCTTGCTCTAGCACAGACCAATATGGCAAAGTGTTCTGCTGCAGCCCTAAGGCTGGAGTAAGAGGCACTACTGACAAATACAAGAGGTGGGTTTGCCACTTAAATGTGCGAGAGGAAACAGCCTTTTGAAGCTTGTACCACTTCACCTTGCTGTTTGCCTGATGGATGGGGCAGAACTGGAATCAGGCACAGAGTCGAACCAGCTGCTCATGCTGGGTGAATGCGACTGCTGAGCACCATGATGCATTGTAGAAGACGCTGCGGCAAAGGGAGCACCAAACAACTTCCATTAGAGCCCCCTTCAGAAAACCAAACTTACGATGATAATGATGACGACTCAGTATGAGGTAGCCAAGACCTAGATTTGCTAAGTGCTGGTGATATAAACTAACTTTGGTAGAAAGAAATTTCCAGGGAGTAGAAATCTATGTGTAGATGGCATTTCTGGAAATACGTGGATCACCTCCAGCTTTCAGGCTGTAGCAAGTTTGTCAGACAACACAGTCAGCCCCACCTCCGCGCAGCCTGGTAGTAAGTAATGCTGGCAGCGGCACAGAACCTAGCACAGCACCACCATGACCCTTCCTCAGGTGTTTGGGTTGCTGCAATTTAAATGGCAAATAACGTCAAGGGTGAAGGAGCTCTCTGTGATGCTAGTGCTACAGAGCTAGCGCGACACATGGGGAAGCGGCTTTTTTTTTTTCTGTTTTTCTGCTAGCTAGCACAACCTCTCCGGAATGTTTTTAACAGCTTGCTGCACCTGTTATACCCGGTACAACACTTATTCATTTCTGCCAGGCCTTGAAGCGCTTTATTTCACAGGCAGCCAGTACATGAAGGCCAGATGTGCAAAGGCCACTTCGGTACCTCTCTGCGAGTGAATGGTACTGAGGGACGCCATTTCAGGCCTGGTGATGTTCTTGCTGCGATGCTAGCTGACCCCGTGGGCCACTGCCTGCCTGCCACTGCCACATAGTGATGAAGGGACGCGATCCTGGGTGTGCGCCCAGGAACCTGGGCTGAACACTGCCCCTAAATCCAGCGTTTTACAGCTCCAAGGCTTTTACAACCATCTTGTCACAGTCGCCCACCCAAACTTTTCAATGTGGTAGGAGAGGAACACGCAGTGACTCAGGATCACAATGGCATTTGCGCAGCGCTGGGGGCTGGACGCTGCAAATCCACTCTGTCACGCCGAGGGGGCGGCTGCCTGAGGCGGCAGCGAGCCCCAAGCCCCCGCAGGCCCAGCGGCCAGAACGGGACGGGTCCCGCCGGCTCAGACCCCGCGGCAGCGCCCACGCGTGGAGGCCAGGCCTCCGCGGGTCCGGGGACCCGAGGGGACCCGAAGGGACCCGAAGGGACCCTCGGCCGCCCCGCTCGTCCCTTGCTCCCGCGGAGCCCAACAGCCACCCCACGCGCGCAGGGCAAAGGAACTACCTCACGCTTGTCGCGCGCGAAAAGGCGCGAAGGCGCAGGCGCCCGCGCGCTCCGTCTGGGCCAGGTGATTGGTGGGTGGGCGGTGACGTCATAACGGAGCGCCGACGCCACCGCGCAGCGGGTTTGCAGGGTGCGGGTCGTTGCCGCCGCCGCTATCGGGGAGCGTCGTGCTCCCTGCCGCCCGCCCGACAGCCCCTCCCGCCGGGTGTCTTGGGGCCCGGCGTCTTGGGGCCCGGCCCGTGTCGCTGCCGCTTCCCTCTCTCTGTCGCCTGCCCGCGCCGCGCCGCCCCGCCCCGCCAGTGTCGGCTCCCCGCCCTCCTCGGCCCCCCGGCGCGGCCGGTGGCGGGG